>CALNHX010002562.1:31263-174917 GCA_940337035.1 Agriotes lineatus | reverse complement strand
CTGGATCAGGTTTCTGTTGATTGCACTGGTTCTTTATCCCTAATTTTTAAGCACATGAATGAGACTGCATTCATGTATTATGACAATTTACTCAACGTCACTTAAAGGGATGATGGTGTTGCTACCCTTTAAAACGCAGCCTCACGTTTTATGAATTATGGCTTGGAAGAGGGCAGCAACGTTGCGAATGAATCAAACATTAGATGTCAATTCATTTTATTACAAAAATAGACCGGCTTTTATACACAACATAATTGCTTAGAACTAAATTAACATTTCAAAGCGCAAAGTGTAGATTAGTGGAACGATTCTAATATTACAAAACAATAAGTTAGCAGGCGGTAAGCTGTTATGGTTCATCATGCGTTTGCAAGTCCGTGCGCTGAACTCGAGATTATGGGTAGTTTATTTGCGCAATTTGCAGGTTTGCAGTTTTCTGGCCTTTAACTCGTTTGATTGCGAAACAACACTGGCTTTTAACGATATTTCGTAAATTTGGACTGAAATTTACATCTGTGTAATCTAAATTAAACACTAGGTGTCATTTAAAAACACTGTCTTTTTATTCTGCTTAGCATAGAATTTCGGCTTAGACCGTGTAGTATTTGTATATGAACACCCAGCATTTTCTGGCTTAATGTGCCTTGCACCTTGTAAAGTCGAGCAAAAACCCGCGCGATGGCCATGCTCTTTGGTGGCTCGTGTTGTTTGAGTATCTTGAGAACGAGGATACTTAGGCAGATTTGGCCTTTTTGATGTTTGTGCATCCATATTCACTAACGTTGGTTGGTTATCCGAGTGCAACTTAATCCGTGGGGCGTGGCCGTATGACGCACAGTGGTTGTAATGCTGCGTCATACGGCCATGCCCCACGGATTACGTTGCACTCGGATAACCAACCAACGTTAGTGAATATGGATGCACAAACAGCAAAACGGCCAAATCTGCCTAAGTATTCTCGTTCTCAAGATACTCAAACAACACGAGCCACCAAAGAGCATGGCCATCGCGCGGGTTTTTGCTCGACTTTACAAGGTGCAAGGCACATTAAGCCAGAAAATGCTGGGTGTTCATATACAAATACTACGGGGTCTAAGCAGAATAATTCGAGTAACCGCGAAAGCCTCAAACAGTACATAACTGTCTTTTTCTCAAAAACACTTTTAGCTAATTTTATTCCTTCATGAACGATTTGTTATGGATTAAATTAATAAAATATGTATTATTATGGGTTGCTAGAGTCATTTAGAACACATTTTCTCCTATCACGGCTTTCTATGAGAAATAATAAAATGTGAAAAAAATTTGGGTTTAGAAAATTTTTGCACAAGTTTCGTATGTAATTTGAGCTGTACATTCCAAAAAACCTAAAATATATAGGGTCATCCATATAAAAACTCAAAGTTAATACTCTTGCGGTGAAACCGGAAGTTGACCATTTCAACTATATCTATCGATCAATCAGAAATTATGTCTAGTATCCAGGTATCAAATTTTATCCAAATCGATTAATAAATAAAGGATATATAAGCATGGCCCCGGTATCATTGTTACCCGGTATACCTAATCATACATTCAGACAAAAAAAAAACATTCATGTATATTCACTACATTACAATATTACAGAAAAATATTTCTATATTGAAATTAATGATCGCCCGACAAATACTCAAGTAAACTTCCATTCACACTTTGTCCAGGCTTAGGACTGACATTTAAAGTACTGGCGTTTTTAAAAGTTTTGTTTTCTCGTTTTTGTTTGTTTTTGCTTCTTTTAATTTTTTTATGCAATTAAAAGTTTAAAAGTGTTAGTGAGTATAGCGATCACTTTTGTTGTCATAAATATTTATACGGATGGGGCCATAATTATATATAACAGCAATGAGATAACATGAATAACAAAATAAAATGCTTGAGTAAGAAAGAGATGGCCATACGAAAAAAATATTTTAGTAGGCATGTTTAGTTGACAAATCTCATAATTAAAATAAGCGTGATGCCTACTGAAATATTTACTACTATGTTTATCTCTTTCTTACTCAAGCAATACGAGTTATTTTCGTGTTCATGTTATCTCATTGCTGTTATATATAATTGTGGCCCCATCGGTATATTGAAATAGAGATACAGCACTGATTCGAATTTTGCTTTATAGCCAAGCCATTTAACTACACTACCTTTTGTGCCCGAAGAATATGTTGTAACAGTCTACGAAGAATTACTAGATACCTAATTTTTTAGTAAAAAAAATTTTTATGAAAACAAAAAAAAAACAGAAACGAGATAAAAAAACCTTTTAAACAACTTAGTATTTTTACTGCCAGTCCTCAGTCTGGACAAAGTGTGAAGTGAAGTTTATTTCAGTATTTATCGCGCGATCATTCAGAATTCAATTTCAATATAGAAATATTTTTCTGTAATTGTAATGTATTGAATATACACGATTTTTTTATCTCAATGTATGTTGAGGTACTGATATAGTTATTTTCGTATGAGATCTTATGTCGCAAGCGATTATTTATCGTGCGAGCTTTTGGCTGCGATCTTTTGACGTATATTCATATTAAGCACGCGCCCCTTTAAAAAGTGTTATTGTTTAGGTGAAATGTGTCATTCTATGTTGCATTTTCAACTTAAATAATACTTATACGCAATGTTTTGTTTGCATTAGACAATAGTTCCCTAAGACGAAAATGTGCGCATTGTTATTTAGGTCCCTTCATATGCTTATGTTAGTGAAAATATTTATCCCATCCACAGCTTTAGTTATCTACTCCACCAATAGCTTAAATTATTTCGCCCTGCTATGCTAAGGAATTTATTTGTTCCTCACTTGTAAACATCAGTTTATCAAGTCACTGTATTCACCTTGAAAATGTTTCTTAACTGGCTAGCCAGTAAATTTTTTACTGGCTAGCCAGTTATATTTTACAAGCGTGCTCATAGATAAATGATAGCGTGCAAAGCCAGAGTTGTCTTCCTTAGTATGTGTCATATTGATTAATTTAGTTGCTTGTCAGTTTGACATTTTGAATAAATGGTAAATTGCTAGTTATTTACAAGTGAGGAACAAATAAAACATTCAACAATACACGTCAGGTAACCATTTTTACTGGCTCAAGAATATGACAGGCTCGCCTAACGGCTCGCCAGTCATTCCGATCCTATCGCCAGTAAAACCTGTTTTACCTGGCTTGTAATGTTAAATACTATTCTTCGTTTTTAATAAGCCTATGCTTTTTTCATGACAGATCTGATATTATTTTTTAAAGCAGATGGTTATTATCTTGCTTCTTCTTATCTTGGTAAGCTATTTTAAACATTTTGCTGCATACCATCCCGTTATTTTTCGTTTCAATAGTTCACTTGCAAAATTCTGTAAATCACCTACAAACGTTCCTGGCATTTTGACTTTAGGCGGATACAAACAAAGGATCTAATTGAGTGCATCTTCGAGGAGCTTCCGGAGCCGCATTATTCAGTTGACTAGGGCTTTCTTCTACGATTTATCAAGTATAATAGTAGTAATGATAATAGAAAAAAATAATATATTGCAATGGTTTTGTGCTCTTTACGGTTCTGCTTCCCAATTAAACTAGAATGTATTAAAAATCAAACCAAGGCACATAATTAATTGATTTAATTAGTGCAAACCTAGCTTACTTTTATTGAGATAAATGCACTGATGGGGGCAGCTGAGTTTCACAATTTGAGGCAAAGGTAACATTAAAAACTAGTTCAAAAGGATTACTTTCTTGGGATCAGATTTGACGTGGTGTATTATCGATTAAATAAGATATCAAGATGGACCTGCATAAAATGGTAGAAGTTGATATTATTGAACCTATAGCAGAGTTATCCCCAGTAGCTTCTCCATTGGTAATCGTAAGAGTAAAATGGAAAAATTAGGTTATGTAGCCATCCTCCAGGTATAATCAAGAATTTGAAAAATGACAATATCTTTTGACTAGGTACACTAGATAATGTTTTACTGAAAATTAGTGAATCCAAACGGTTTACTAGGTTGGTTTGCAAAAAAGGTTATTGGCAGATTAAAGTTACCGAAAGTACTGCTAGATTTACAAAAGCAGAAGATATCCTTTTTCATTGTCTTCAGCCCTAAAAGCTTTCCATCAGATTATGTCAGCATTACTAGGTGGATTAAAGGGAATAGAAGTATCTATCGACGATGCTTTGATATTTGCAAGGAATAAGGACAAACTACACAAAATCGCCCATCAAGTTATCAAGAAAATTGAACTCAACAAAAAAATATATGTATGTAATCAACAGCAAGTACAAATTTCTTGGGCATTCAGTTTCATCCAAAGGTTTGTAAGCAGACCAGGAAAAAATAAAAACTATTTAACGGCTGAAAACTCCCCAAACAGTGAATGAATTACAGAATTTCTTCAGGTATAGTAAATTATTTAGCCAAATAACCGCACCACTACGTCAAGTTAAAAAATAAAAATTAGTGGTTATGGGATGCAGAGCAAAACCAGACATTTAAGAGATTAAAAGAATTGCTGAAATCTTCAGTTGGACTAAATTATTTTGATCATAAAAATAAATAAAGCTTTTAGTAGGCGCTAATAGTACAGCGCTGGGTTCAGCATTATCCCAAATGAAAGACTAGTATGTTACAGTGCTAAGGCTTTCAGAATCAATTAAACTATAATGAACTATTTTTTTTTCTTAGTAACAGATTGCAAAGAATTCCATGTGAGAGTCGAAAGTGATCACAAACCGCTTGAAGCAATATTTGTAAATCCGTTAGAAGCTGTGCCCCCAAGACTGCAGTGGATGCCACTACTAGTACAGCAGTACAGTTTAAAAGTTACTATAAAAAAAGAACTAAGATGCATGTTACTGATACTTTAAGTTGAGATTGTCAAGTGGATACTAAACAAGATGAAAGTATCAGGAAAATACCAATGGCACATATGGCAATACCCTTCACGAAGCAACTGCAAACGCAAATTAAAGGAACAGTAGACCCAGACCTCAAGAAATTATAATAGAAGTTATAGTAAAGTGTTCACACAATAATCGAAAACACTTACCAGAGCCACATTTGGCCACAAATGAAACAAGATATTCAGAATTTTCTTAACAACTACAAGACAAAGGCATTGTAGGCAAATCAGTTTTACTTTAAGAAGTTCCAGTCTATCCTTGCTCAATAGTAAGTAGCTAGCAACATTTTTGATATGAAAGGTTATGAATACTTAGTAATTGCAGATTGTAATGCAGCTCTTTTACTTAACTCTATACTCTACTGTACTATGAACTTGTATTGCTCTTTGTTTGTTAGTTTAAACAGTCGTAGAAACATAAAACCAGCGCTGTGTGCTTTTTTGAAGCCAAAATCACAGCTTCTAGCTGTGTCGACTGGAAAACGTCAGGGTTGCTTTCAAGGTGATGGTTCACTCTAAAAAACTCCACTTTAGATACAGTAGGTCTAGACTGCTTGTTAACCCACTTAATTCACAGGCGTAACGTACCTTGGGTAATGGGCGCAAGTTAAATAAAAAAACCGTCAAAACGACTTTTTTTTAAATACTCCGGTCGCTTACTCAAGTGCGACTGTCTTCCCCGCTGTTCTTCACGCAATCGCGTGCTTTGTTCTGTTTATAACTCCACTGCTTGTAATCAGCTATATTGGTGCACACAAAAATTCACTCACGGAAAAAAGCGTTTTAAGCTAATCAGTACATCATGAGAAATATGGTTCAGTTTTATTACTGAATCAAAAAACATCGTCAATCAGGGATATTGAGGCCAAAGGTAACCTATTCAGTAAAGGAAATATGGTTCAGAAAATATTTCTCCACAATCTGGAGGCAACTTAAAGAATTCTGTTTGTAATAATTTCGTTTTTAATAAATTATTCTTTTAGTTGTATGAAGATATGATTAGATTGGAAACACGACCGGTTATGTAAAGTATTTACACAATAAGTATAAAATAGTATATTGTCTAACTAGTGCTGAAAGTTGGATATTTCACACGAATACGATAGGCAAGTGGCTCATTCGCAGAAGTGTGAAATATCCAATCAGCACGTGTTATACACTATACTTTTCCGACGACTACCAATATACTATTGATTCTTTATAATATAAATCAAATTTACCACTTTTAACCGCAAAATGAAACAAATATTGTTTAAACATCAACTTAAATTGTCATACTATTTCTCTGACATTAGCTTACTAGATTTTTGAACCGGCTTGTTTAGCGACTTGCGCGCTGTTTTATGCCGAATTGGCCGTGACGCTCTCGCGCATTTTAGTTGCAACAGGAGACCATGTCGCACTAGTGTTTCAAGACGGAAAACGCACGCCCCACGTGACCTTTTCAGGTGACCTGTGCAATGTGTCACTTTCAGTAACACCAAGCCATGCCGTTTTTGCCATTTTTCGTAGTGGTCGTCGGAAAAGTACGTTTTATAACGTCAACAACTTACGTGAAAACTGATACGCCTTTGTCCGCTTATTTGAATTATCGATAGAGCGAATCTCGTCTTGCAAGAGGCAAAACCTTACCTGTTTACGCAACAACTTTAAGTGGTTGACAAATTATTAATTCCTGTGAAACGGCTGAGTAATTTCATTGTAAAATTGAATATCGAATTACGTTCTCACAAGCTCATTCGAGGTTGCATTCAAGGAAAGTTCGTCATCACAACGCCGATTTATTTGTGCTCAAAATATCTAGAATCATCGGGACGTAAAACAAAGCTATCAAAAATGACGTTAACGTCAATCATTGGCCATATTCAGGACAACCAAGGCACACGTGTGAATGTATTAAGTCAGCTTGTTGGTCTGAGATCGGCCGTTGTGGTTTTTGCTAACCATTTTGAAATGCGCATGGTGTTACCCCAATTATACACCGTTGAGTTAGCAAAACGTAATAAAATACCAATAGCAAGTACTCTGATATCTGATATCTCCCACCCTTTCAGTCCGATTCAAAATCAGATGCAGTCAGTTTTCGAAGTTTGGTTATTAGAGAGACATCAATCAATTGTGAAGTGTTTTCGCAGCCCTGTGCGCGGGGTTTTGCTACTAGGGCAGCATATTAATTTATATTGTAACATTTATCTCCGCTTTCTCATCGTGCAGGTTTTAAGGGTTCTAGTAGTTAATTACTCGAAGCACCTTGAAGTGAAAACTAGTCGCCGCCTGTCAGGTCGAGTAGACGTAATTTATGAGTAGAGCCGGTGACCTTAAGGGGTAAGCGGGAATATGTGCCGTGAGTCTTTCTATCGAAAGACTGTTGTCTCCAAACGCCTTGTGCGAATTTATTTGAAAGATCTGAAGTGCCGAAATGTTGTGAGCAAAAGCAATGGCCGAAGATGTTATACATTCCTGTTCTCGCCTTTGAGGATTTGATACAGCAGCTCTTCTTCGAAATTATCCCAGTTGTTGAAGTTGCATCTTTACGCCGTCTGACCCAGCTCCCGACTTGACCAGTAGGTCAACAAAGGTTCAGAAAATGTGCGATGGCAGCAGTGGTGAGCATAAACCTTTAGAGGCGCAGCTAGGATTGTAATGAAGGTATTGTGTTGTTATAACTACGTAACCCATTCTTAAATTTTAGTGTTGTTCAAATGGTAGATAACTTAAGTTTAAATAGTCGACAGGAGTCATTAACTGGTATCTTTTAGCAGCGTGTGAATCCGTTTTGACGTCATATAGATGTAGGAATAACTTTTCTTTATTTAGTCTGTGTTAATTATACAAATTCAATATAATCAGAATAACTTCATTCATGCCTTTCTTTAATGGTGTTTGCATCGCACGTCCCATTGTATTTTTTTGTTTTATTTAGGCAAAGAAACGCAAACATTATAAAGCAAATGCCATTATTTTTAGTTTTAATGTCATCGTTCCAAAACAGTTTTTGAATATATCGGACATACTTTTGATAATTCCTTATAAAAGCTTTAATTGATTTAAATTTAAATTGGTTACCGTTTGAACTTTTTTGACATACTATTCTATATTCGCATGGAAGTCGCCTCACTATCAGTAATACAGTCATTGTACATCACGCTGGATTGTGCTACCATTTAGTTATACATTTAAAAACTACAGACGACTATTCAGTTAGCTTACATCAGTTTGTGACCTATATACTGACTTCTCTGTATCAAGTGGGCCTTCTGAGACTGGCAATCGTTGTAGCATATTCTTGTAGTTTTGCATCCTACAAATATGATCTTTGTTCAGACTTCCGCAGGGGTTGTGTGTGGTTCATACTTGGCCAGGGTCACGGAGCAAGGAAATGCAGCCACACGCGAAAAAACAAAGATAGTGTACGAAAAACAATAACATCGTAGATGCGCGAGGAATCAAAAGCGTGCTTGGAGCCGAGCGGCCGCGTTTAGTGTAGCGTGAATTTGGTTTGTGTATATGTACAGAAATTAGAGTGCTCAGATTTGTTGCATTCGTGAGCAACGTTCTCAGGCTGTGGTTGAGAAGAGCGATGCTGAAAAGCAAGGTAGACGGCAAATCATTCTCTTGTCCACTACAAATTACGCCTTCGCCAATAACAGTGGTTAATTTCGATTGTTGTTAAAAGTAAAAATACAGTCCATTGCTGCTATCGTTATCAGTCTTCGTGGAAACAAGATACTCTGGTGTAATAATAATTTGCAGTGACAACTTTTATTAAACGATTACAAGTACACTAAAGTGAAATTAACAATTATAAATAAATACAATTTTCAGCTAACAGTAAGTTTGATTTCGGACGCTTCCACAGCCATTGTCATTAATTAACGAATGACTTCTGAGATTCGACTGCACTTTTGGTTCACTTTCATAAAAGGCTTCATCAGGAATAAAAACAAAGGAACACTTTAACTCGGCGCAAGAAAATTTTCGCCTCTGGCGTAGTTTACATGCTAAGTTACAGTGCTCTTTTATGTTTAAATAGCTTGAGTAACTACACAATCTTGACCAAAAGGTCATCTCTGGAACTCCAAGCTCAAAAGGAAGCTATCTAGAAACCTAATCAGCAGTGACTAATTACTTTAATAACGAATATTAATGCCTTATGTGCTCTATATTAACAGCTAATTATAGTGAAAGAGGTATATAGACATCGATAGTAATATTCAAGTAACATGTCATAAATACCACTTGTGCTGAGATGACATAATCTATATTGAAAAACAACTAACCACCAGTTACCAGAAATACTTATAGATAATTGCACCTGATAACTACATTCAGGCAATTATAAATTTTAATTGATTGCTATTCATAAATACAACTATAATTATGGAGAAGTAGCACATCGACATAACGCTAGATGAAAGTTCAAGCTCATATTAGAAAACACCCAAAGTTAACTAGTACTCGTACTATTTTTACTTTTTGTATATATTGCAATAGCTCACCAGGTAAACTATGCCTTAATTCGTGTAATGTGTTAAGTATCAAATGATAACTGCTTTTAAATCGATAGCTCTTATTTTCAGGGTGGGTTCATCAAAATCTAGTTTGCTATATATGATACTTAACGTCAAACTTGACTTTCAAAATTAATCAAACCAGGTAAACTGACAACTGTATCTTACATTGACATTTACTACTACTCAAATCACCTATGTAAGTACTAACTAAACCTTATGTTATCACTTTAAAAATTGACAGTTATTCAAAATGCTTTTTCAACTTATCTTAACAAACCTTAATAACTGCTCATGCTTTCACTGCAAACACCAATCACTACTGGATCCTGTCATCGATAGACTGCAGCACTCAATGTCTAATTCACCAACAGCAACCCCTTTGATGGTCCGTGACTCCTTTCAACTACTCTCGACCTGTCAAACCAACTGCTCAGATCCCTAATTCCGGTCCTAGCTCCTCCTGGATGTCACCGTCACACGATCTACCTCCTGGTAACCTCCTTCTGGCTCCGTCCGGTCAAATCAACTCCCTTGGTTCCAAAATCCTGTCCTGGTTACTTCTGGAGGTCACTGTTTCTGCCGGATGCCACGGCTCCTTCTAGATGTCACCGTCACACGATCCAAGTCCTGGTAAGTTTCTATCCTTTTATAAATTCCAATTGTAACTTTGTTCGCCTTTTTGCAGATAAACTGATGTCTCAAGCAACGTCCACAGAATATCCAAATCAAATAATAAATTATAAAATACCTCTTCTAATATCTTGTACGTATGAATAAATCCAAATCTCCTCAACTAGTATAATGTCCTGTATTCTATATCCAATTAACTGTATCTGTAGCTTCTCCTCTAACACTTGATGTCACAATATCTTTTCCATTTTAAATATTTCACTTTATTTTACCTCGTAGATTTGTTTTCAGCCATTATTTAATTTGTTATCACCAAAATTAGACAAATTAAGGCATAGATTTTATTTTTTATTATACCAAAATTATTATAGTCAAATTACATGCATGCTTTCTTGAGTTGTTTTATGTAACTGTTTTTAAACAAACTTTTTTATATCTATTAGAGACAATTCTTAATGCACACTTTTTTTCTAAATAATGCTATATAAAGAATTTTCTTAACAAATACATTTGTCAATGTTACCTTGGTTTATTTTTATAAATATTAAATACAACCATTAAGTTTAATCCATTCCAATAAATATAACAATATTAAATGATTCACAATGAAAAGAACCCTTGTATCTTTTACTTTCATTATTTATGTTCAAAACTTTATACCCATCAAGATTTAATTATTGTAACTGTTCAACTTTATTAGTTCATTTTAAATATTTCTTTCATATGCTTTAATTTCCTGCATCATGTATCATAACAATATCCTACGATTAAAACTAGTCTGCAATCTGTATCATTAATTTGAAATGCTTATATAACTGACACGGCATGCACAAGACCACACTTTAAATTTACAAATCTAAGCTCAACCTTTATTATTAGACGAGCAGAAAAACAGGTCCCTATTTAATGTAGAAAACATTTCTACGATAAAGGCACCGCCAGCTACAGATAATAATTCGATTATCCAGAAAATAAACAAACCGCGTACGTGTTTCCATTGAAGAACAATCAGTTCTTCTTCATTATCATCAAATGGAGGTGGTTGGCCAACGTAATATATTTTCTCATAAAATCCACTTTCCAGCAGCCTTCTAGTCAGCAAGTCGAATGTGGGCAGAAAATAATGCCCCTTCCTAGCATACACTACACCTTCAATTGGTTGGAAGAAATTAGTTATTGTAACTATATCAACCATTGGCTTTTGGTTCGTAAAAAGCTTTCGCATCATGTTTTCTCCTATATAACCCGAGCAGTTTCGATTATATGCGATGTTGTATACGGTAGAAGTTATGTTATAGACCGACTTGGACGTACGAGAAGGCGTTTTAGCCCTTTTGCTTATTTTCTCAAATGCAGTTTAATTGGCAGCTAGCTGCACTGTTTGTAATGCCAATTGCTTATTCATCAAAACTGGCAGATCTAAGTCAGCAAAATCCTCTAGGGTCCTTGTTACTCTTTCATATCTAGGGTTGGTTAGGACGCTTATTAACTTACCTTGAAATACATTGTTGATATGCATGCTGTAAATTAGGTAAAATAAGGTAAGCAGGTGAAAATATTTGCTGTTTGTTGGCATAGGTGCGGATAAATTCAAGGTAAAAAGAAAAATCGTTAAAATACAACGGTAAATGCTGTCAAATGAAGACAACTCTAAATGCACCTTTGCTACCACCCACCAAATAATAACGGCAGCAACGAAAGTTACTAAAATCATGTTCCAAGCCTTACTGTCAAAAATTGAAACAGTGACTTTTATTCCTGAAATTTTGGGATACCGGGGTGCCAGCCAAACCATATTGCCCCAGTAGAAAGGAATGTTGATATCCAATTCCATGTAACTCCTTAAATCCCTTATAGTATCAATTTCAACGGACATATCTTGACTACGATTCTGTAAAGTGGCTTTTGTCCTATTGACAAAGTTGACCGATACGTTTGCCCTCAAAAAGAGACCTGCAGCCTGTCTAGTATTTAGTATTACCGCTGGATTTTTGTTGGTAGTGATAACTATATTAAAATTACAAACATCAACCTTCTGCATAAAGCGGTAAAAGTTCAGGTGTTCTACATGATTGCAATTTTTTGGGGGTTGTAACACTACCCTCCTAGCACATCCGCTTTCCTTGTGAAAAGGATTGGAAATGTACACTAAAGTCGAGTTCTGTGGCACATTTACAACTAGAATGACGTTCATAATATCAAAACTCCAAAAATATTTGAATATAGCTTTCACCGCGGTGGCTGACGTCACGATTATCAGAAAATGACCACGAGGACTTTCCCTCTCATTCCAAACAGGTGTCTTCATTAGCTTAGCGAGAGTGCTATTCAAGCTAAACGTTCCTTTAGTTATAAGCACATATTTGTAGTAGGTTTTCAAGGACATCGCAACAGGGTTGTCAACTGAGACAATAATTCTAGGGTTATCCACTTGCAATGGAATCAGATCGCTTAAGCCGTTCTCGAAAATATAGTGAAGTTTCTCTAGTAGGGAACAGCTTTGGCATTAAATTCGATAGGCAACTTTGAATATTATCCTTGTCATCAAAATGATATAGACGAATGCAACAGCAATAAATCAATTTTAAATAAATTATGAGAGCCAGCTGCTTGAGTTATAGCATACGTTCAGAAACTGTACGGACAGAGGTTTGGAGTAGTTATTACTCTGGTAATAAATTTTCTAACTTTTCAGAAAAAGATAACAGGCAGGCAAAATAATGTACTATGCATCCGACGAAAGAAGATCCCTGGTCATCAATGCTGTCTGTGTGGTATAAGATTAAAAAAATCCTAGTCAAATCAGCATCCATAATTTGACAATTAATTGAGGTTGACAGAGTTGTCACACAATATACTTTTTGAGGTTAGGTATGCGGTTCTAGCTTTCATTTGGCTTTTAATTAAAATTAAAGACACAGGATTCTTTAACAATACTTATTTCATTTTTATTATTTAACAAATGAAATGCTTTGGACACAATAAGAATGGGTGAAGAGCAAGAAAATTATGGACAAGAAAGTAGAAGAAAACCTAATTGAAAAAGGAGTGACTCGGAGTGAAGGGAAAAGACCGCCAAAAATAAAATAAGAATGGGCAAGGCGTTTATACAATGTATAAGGGAAAGAAGTTATTTTAATTATTGGTAGAAAATTGTAACTTCTGTCATTTTAGTTAAGTTGTAGTTATTTGGTTATGTATTTATACGTTACATCTAATGGTAGAGAAGGTTTTTGATATTTTGATAATATACATATTATATAAATTAACTAATAAAATACTATTTACTATTATATAATAAAATAATAAAATACAATGGTAAATACAGTTTGGAAGTTTTTACACTTAAAATACGATGGTCCAATCAGAAATATTATCAAGCACCTAATTAGAATTAACATTGATATCACGTTAGAACAAAGATAGAAAATTTTTAGGACAACAAAAATTACAAATCAGTACATGCATATGGGATACTGAAACGTACCGAAATTGAACGCAAAAAAATGAAGTATTCGATGAGATCTGAAATCTGCTTTTTAATTGCGAAGGGTGGGTTCTACGGTCTCTGCCAGTTTGGATATAATAGTAGGAATAATTGTATTTATCATATTAACAATTTCCCTTGCCACTTTATGCACTCACCGAGGTCACCCTTCTTTAGGAGTTTGATAATCAGACCGTCCTTCCACTCTGTAGGTATTGTTTCGGTGAATCTGAATAGCTCAGGTGGTATACTATTTGTTCCGGCTGTTTTCAAAGTTGGTTAATTTCTTTCTTAATTTCTTCGACAGTGGGTTCATTTGAAGAATTCTTTCGATGTTGGTGTACAGCTCTTTGCTCACGATTGGTTCTCGTGCGTTGTTGAATTTCACTGCTACTTGTGCTAGATGGGGAGGTAATTTATCCATTGCTTTTATCGAGTCTTGTAGCTCTCTTAGCTGTGGTGCTGGCCTCTCTGTATTCTTGTCTTAATCTTGCTAGCTACTAGTTGTGCTCTGTAGCCTTTCTTCCTTTAACCTTTTTCCATGTTTTAATCTTAGACAATGTGTCTTCAGATTGTGCTTGAGTCTGGTGCTGGGTCTGTCATCAGTAGCCTCCGGACATGCCTCGGGTTACACCGGATGAATGCGGCATTTGCTCCGCATCTTATTTTAAGGCTATTTCGCCTTTATTTGGTCATCAAAGGTTGACATTTCTTTAAGAGGGACTAGGTGTTGCGCTTTAATATCCCATTTTTAACCCCTTGCGATGCAATACTCTTATCAAAAGAGAAACTCTAAACACAGAAAATGTTACGAGCAGCTCTCAAACAGAAATTACTAGGAAAACAAGAAACAATCTTAGGAAAATCACAAGGAAATTAATGATGTCTACTGACCCAATATAATAGTGTGAAAGCGGCATTGTCAAGAGACCACAATTTCAAAATAACATCGAAAGAAAAGCAATTATCGTGGTATGGGTATACGGTAAGAATGAGGACTAACAGTCTACTTCAAACAGCAACACAACTACAGTAACAACACACAAAACCACTAGAAACTAAAAGAACATAAATTTAGCAAAAGACACTATAAAATTCCAAAACGAAAAAAGTAAAAAAGAAGAAAAACATGCGTTGTGGTCTCAGCCTAAGTAGAGCTTGTGCGCCGAAATATCTGGATACCAAACAGAAAGAGAAAGTGATAACGTCCAAGAAAACTATGGTAATCCATGGATGGAAATACAAATGCAGAGTCATCTTGAACGTATCATAGTTCAGCGGAAAATACTACAAGCCTTGAATCCAGAAGTAGTTCTTTCAATATTAGCAACCTGGTCATACATATGCTAACTTAAAAATTTTAGCCACATCATATGGAGTTATCTTATCTTCAAATCCTGAGTTGGTGATCTTGGATTTTAAAAAAGAATTACAATGGCGACTACACGCATTTTTAATGCAGCAAAAAATCTTACGTCATGAGGCTCTAATTTATGGGAGCAACTTCTATTTTTTCTGTACTTCTTGGAAATTTTGAAAATAGCAGTCGACTTCCGTTTTATTGAAAGCTGTTATCCTGTTTATGCTTGTAGCCAAATCCTGTATGCTTTAATAGTAATAATTAATTTCATTAGTCAGTGTCGCTATCTGAACCGGAATCACTGCTATCATTCGAAACATCTATAAGCAACTTATCAACAGTTAGATCTAGAACTTTTTCACGTTCATACCATTCTTTAATTTTTCTCTCAGTGCTTGCCACACATGCTCTCCAAATTTCAGGTGAACACCGCTGTAATGCTTCAGTCCACATTGCAAGAACTTTATTATCTCCATACCCATCTCTACCAATGTGGTCATCATAATATTTTTTGCATATGGCCATATTAATTCAATAGCGTTGAACTCGCAGTGGTATGGCGGTAATCGCAAAACTTCATGCCCATGACTTATTAAATCGTCTACTTCATATACTTTGTCTTTTCTATGCAATTTGGCTAACTTCAATAAATCTAATCTAAATGAAGTTGGATCATGAGGGATGTTCTTGTTATTTAACCAATCTATAATATAATGCGTCGTTTTGTCCATGATTCTAAATTATTGAGTAAATTGTCAACAAGCCATTCCTTAAACATTTCTGAATTTATCTCTCCATGATAATCTTCTTTCAAAGATTTTGTTGCAAATAACAGAGATGCATTTTTAATGAATCTTGCTGTACACCTAGCATGAACAACAATAAAGCGCTTTCCTTCATAACCTTCAGGCTTTCTAACACTTTGTATGTTTGAGTCTTGCCATGATTTACCAGGATTTCCTTGAGAATAGATCCAAGTCTCATCCATGAAAACTGCTTGCAATGGTGACGATAAATTGATGTTTAACATATAACTTTTTAAAAACTGAAGACGCAAACTGGCGATATTTGATTTTTTAACTAATGCTCTACGATTGTTGTCTTTGAGAAATTTAAACCCAAGGTCATGCAGAACAACGTTTAAACTGCTTCTGCCTATTAGAATGTGATCCTCTTGAAGTTCATCATTTAAAGATTTGAGAGTAATGTGTTTTTCTGGAATAAATATAAAAATGCACATTTATACAATCAAATAAACTTTATAAGTACGCTTTACTTTCACTGTACATCTTATATACAGTTTCCCTGCTGACCAGTTTAGAAGACTCTGGCAGGTCTGCAGTTTTCGATTTCTTGCGAGATTTTTTTTTACCAGAACTAAATAAAACTGGTTGGTTTCTACTACGAGCCTTGATTCTTTTCACAGTAGCAATGCCTATCCCTAAAGCCTCAGCTGCTCGCTGCAATAAACAAGCAATTGTACAATAAAATCGTAAGCACTTAATTAACGTGACATACCTCTTGCACACAAGATAAAGGAAGTAAACCCACCATTTTCTTTTTCCTTCTCAAAATAACTTAACAGATTCAGCAACAATTGTTAAGACTGCGAACGCAAAGTCTTGACTTACACTGACACATTGATGCGTACGTCTTATTAGTTCTGACAAGAACTGCTTCTTGTTGACCAAAACTATCAAAAAACGTTTGTACGGAAAAACTAACCTCGAAAAATGTGAAAGACAAGTCAGATGTTCATCATATGTTTGTGGACGCATACAACGTTGCCTATACTTACGGATTTTTTTACAAAAATCTGTAAAAATCTTAAATTGGTCGTAAAATTAATCTCATTTATCTGTAATATCTGAATTAACCACACCCAATTTTTTCAAAATAATGTTGCCGATATATCTAGTTTATTTACTGTTTACTGATAATATCTCTATTTACTCTACGGATTTATTATTAACGTCGGCAACACTATATTTTACAGAACAATACCGCGCTAGTCAAATCCATTCCCAAAAACCCAGAGACGTGCTAATGTTATGTTATCCTTGTCGCACTCGCAAATAATGAGAGTGACGCATACAAAAACGATTTCTGTGCTAACTTCGTGTAACGATGACGCAGGGATCATCTTTGGCTGGATCCATATAGCTTTAAGCCACTGTGGTGATTTTTTAGGCAACTGATGGGGTCACCCACTACGACTTTCTTTGTTGAATTATGTCCAAAATTCAGTCTGTGGAGATATGAATCCTCTTCAAATAAACAATTCTCACAGCAACTTATGGCACATTCAATGATGGCACATGGCACAATTTGTATTTTGTTAAGCCTACGAAACCTTTTAACCACGAAGTTTCTTATTATTGTTATGCAGAACTTCAAAGGGGAAAGAGGTAGTGTTCCTATACAGTTGCATAATTTGCGAATTTGAATACCTTTGTAAGAGTCACTCTACTTATTTATTGTTCTTCTTTACAGATCTATTCATCATATAGTTCTCAGAGGGATAGAGAAATATGAACGGTTTATTTGTCGCAAAGTTTACTACTTCTATGAATTTTGTTATTATTTTGGGCTTTTGTTACAATCGTAAATTATGCATAAAAATAAACTGATAAAAAAATTTCATTGTCCAAAACTTGTTTTGTATGTAAACGATAACACGTTTCGCCTAAAAAGTCGCCGTTGCTGATAGCTGACCCTAATCATCAATTTTCTCTTTGAACTACCGCATTCGTTGATAACAAAATTGCTCATATTATTTTGATTAGAAGCTACGCGTTAATGTTCTCTGAAAAGCATTATCCTTTATCTAATAGACTTGTCTGTCCGGGACGCTGTTTTGTCTGTCCGGGACGTTGTTTCAGCAGCCAAACCGTAAGAGATAGAAAAAAAAGTATTGAAAGTTATATGTTTGGAATGGTCATGTCAAGTCAGGAACCGAATTTCAGTCACGTGACACTTCCGGTTTTCGAGAAATCACTTGATTTCCGTCCGTCCGGGACGCTGGTCCGGCCGGGACGCTGTTTCATCAGCCAAACCGTAAGAGATAGAGAAAAAAGTTATTAAAGTTATATGTTTTAAAATATTTTAAAAAATATTATTGTTTTTATTTAATACGCGTTCTATTTGAAAAACGGTCTTTTTTGTTTTATTAAATGAGACATTTGTCTCACTGGTTGCTAGTCTTAAATAATACGCTCGACATGTCTGCACGGACATACTATATCTTAATGGAATATTGGATACTTAATTATTACCTCAAAATTTGAAGCCGTATTATACAGGGTATTGCTTCAACTAATTCATGTACTTCAATAGAATTGTGTACAGAGTGTTTACTAAGGGTAACATAGTAGCTTTCTAGAAAATAATCTTATTATTTCAAGAACTGATTATCTATCAAAATGCAACTGAAAAAACTGAACTTTACTTTCGTAATAAATAAGTTTTAAAAATCCAAATACTTTTTACAGAAACGAATATTGACCATATTACGAGGATTGTTCAACAGAAACAGGTTTTGATCGCATAGACGCGACTAGACGCGACTTGATTATCACGACAATTGCATGCTGTTGTTGAAACTGTTTATTGGCGTACTAGTGAGGTGTCTGGCAAATTTCTTTGTGATTGCTTCTTTGTGTGCATTTTTATGGAGCTCTGAAAAATCTGTCCAAAGATAATATTTAATTTTTAGCCACCAAAGGATGTCCTTTACTAGAAATCCATAAGAGAGTGAGAGCTGTTGATGGTGACTTGGTGGTCACTACAGTTATTCACACACTACACTGGTTTAGTAAGGCAGAAAATTTTGACAAGGAGGATTTGGTTTATCCAGAACATGTTCATATTGCAACTCCAGATGAAAACATGTGGTTTATGCAAACTGCTTTAGAAGTAAGTAGACGCATTAAAGTCAGATAACTACCTGAAATGATGAACGTCAGTATAGAAAGTATTAATTCCCATTATTCGAACTCTTATTATTACAAAATTCACGTCTTTGGTCCACCAAAGCATTCGCTAAAGGAACAGCGGCTCACTTCGGACGCTGAAGTGCAGTTTGCTGTTCGAAACTGGTTTCGTTAAAAGCTGCAAAAATGTTACCAGCAGGAAATCTATATATTACTACAACAATAGGACTCATGCCTTAATAATAATAAAGGTTTTTCTTTAAATTGAGTAAATAAAAATTATACTACAGCCTTCAAACGTGTTTCTATTGAACGATCCTCGTACTTTAGATGTTTAAATGTCGGAAGAAACAATAACCACTTGAGAATTTTGGTATCTCAGGTAGATATTTGTTATAAAATTTACATTGTTCTGCGATTATATGAAATGTTTTTCGTTATCAGTAACTTCATATTAAATTACTTTGTTACCTCAATTAATTCGTTGGCCAAAACTTCTAAAAAGTTTACTCATATAACTACACTCGGGTATAATTGCCGGCTGCTAGCTTAGTCGAAGATTGCGTTACAGGTCTTTTAAGTAATAAACGTAGAACCAAACAGAGAGCTGCCCAGCGTGCCATCAAATTTTTATAAATAACGACAACTGTACCCAGGTGTTCAAAACGAGAATTCGTAAACTCAATCAGCACATTCACAAATATTTCCTGAAAGAGAGGCTTTAAATAATTCAAGTAGCTGTAACGAAATCAAATCCACATCACAGTATAATCACAATTTGAATTCGCAGGTTGACATAAGTTAACAACCATGATTAATAGGTTATAGTGACGAGGTACCTCAATCAAATTCTCACAACCTAGTACATACTTACAGGTTCACAAAATAGCAATATAATTTTATTGTACACATTAAAAATTAGAAGATTTTGGAAGGCGAAGTTACAGCGATGTCTATTTCATAGCTTGGAAGGAAATGCTTTGCGTGCTGCAGGTGCTGTCGAATCTCAAGGTCATGTCGGTGAATCGGACTTTAAAACGCCAGAATAAGCACGAGCGACTGAACACTGGTCGCTAGGGGTGGTTTCAACACAAAGGGGAGACTTAGACCTGAAGGTAGGTTTCTGGGTCGGGTTTCTTCCTGCGCTCTAAGAAATGCACGCTGCATGGGATAAACGGACCACGACGATAACACGGTTCGACTTCATGTTCTAAGCGGGATTTCGCATCCCAAACGTGGTAGAGACGACCACCTCTGCAAATATCGCCCTATGGCTCTCCGGTGACTGCCCGAATCTTCCGGGCACGCGTGACACTCGGTAATAGTAAAATCCGCCGAATATGGCGGGGAACTACAGTTGCCTCATAAATGCTTCAGGAATTCGAATCCACCCAAAAAGACACAGAAAAACATCAGCCAAAACAAATCAAACTGTAGCCCACGCCGGCTTCATACGGTTCACCAAGTAAGGCGAAAAAGAACGCTGGGGAAATAAGTAGTAGGGATACCTCACTTCTGGATCAAATGTCAAAGGTCACAGCGCGTGCGGTTGTTGTCGGGGGACAGAGCCCACAGCCGCCGTATTGTGGGGCCCCCTTGAGCAAGTTTGAAGGGAAGGTTCAAGGTCACATCAACCCCGGAGGGTAGAGCCCCAGCCGCCATATTGTAAAGCCCCCATGAGCAACATCAACCCCGGGCAGAGCCCTAACCGCCGAAGCCCCATGCTCAAGAAAGAATCGAAAGGGGGGAAGGTTTACATCAGGTTTTTTTGTATATTTAAATAGAATAACAAGTAATGGGCATTTTTAATAAAATGCAAATTTAAGGCTAAATTGTTGTTTGTCATTCAACCCCTATCTCGTTGCACGGGGAGAGAGTGGGAGAAAGGAGGTGGTCGAGCGGGGCAGAGCCCTAGTCGCCATATTATGGGGCCCCTATGGGAGTTGATAATTTCACAGTAGCAGATATGAAAAATGTTAAGTAGGGGTAGGCTTTGAAACCCGTGTATTATAAAAGATACAAGTAAATTCATACTAGCGGGGGTTGGAGCGGATTTTTTTCTTGTTTTTGCTCTATCTCGCTCTCTTTTCAAGATTTTTCAAAAAACGCAATTTTGACCTTAGAAATAACATTTATCTCGCTGCACGGAGTGGGAAGGGTGAAAGGGAGAGAGGCTTAAATCATGCAACCCTAAACTTGCGGCGAGGGGCGGCTGTTTGCGTCCAGGAATCTGTGAGTAAGCCACATATTTCACAGACATCCTGTATATTTTGGGGCACCTAACAAACCTTAGAAATTCGTGTTAAAGTACCGATATTATTATTACCGTATACCCAAATATCAGTTACAGAAGAGTCAATGTCACAAAACATTTATTACGGAGGGCATAAAAATATGACTGGTGTAATTAGCGCTCGCGAATACGTAATCCGGTGAAAGTGTGTACTTGTACCTGACCGCGACTATTCATAATTTATGCCCAGCAAAAATCGAAGGTCGCGCAACGCTAAATTGTAAATATGTTTACCAATTAGGCATATACCTATGCAGCGGCTTTAGTTATTACATATTTTGTTTCACGTACACGTTTATTTTAACTATGCATGGAATTACACCTCCTAAAATCAATATATTAAAACAGGAACCATGTTTTTTATTTTTAACATTATTTAAGAACAATAATCTAATACTAGGTATTATAAGATTTTCGATTTGCTCTTTAATCCTGTGTTTCTAAAGGGATTATTAACTGCGTGCTTTGTACAGTAAATATAAATTAATACTAGAGGCATGTAATCCACGCCCAAAAATTACATCTACATTAACATACAAAGTTTCGAAATAATTTATTACAGTACAAATAAATATTACCAGAAAAATAGTCAATCACGCAATAACAATGTAATAAAATATTACGCGAAGTTCTCAAATGGTAGTGCTTTAGATGTTAAACAGAATAGATACCATTCCATAGGGTCATTATTCCTTAGAACTGTAAAATAAATAAAACACGTTTATAAAAGTTGTTGTTTTTATTTACCTTTAATTTTACATAGTGTTTGTGTAAATGATAAACATTGGATAAAGCGCAGCAACAAAAAAATTGTAAATGATACATGCATGCCGGTTTTGAGGCAGACAGTGCCGGTTGTTCTTCTATCTCAACGATGTGTTTGTTGATGTATTTTCTTTAAAATGCGGTCTTTTCACGTCCCTTTGCGTATATTACATCGGCATCTCGAACAAGTCGTTGAACGATCTTCGGAAACATGAAGGCCGGAGTAAACCCTTCGTTCCAATTAATGCAATGGTGGTTATTCATCGACCACTTTGCTTCTTTTTGTAAATGCGACAGTAATTTTGAAAAGGGGAACGGAGATCTGAAGATATAATGCGAAACGGCGTCGCCATCGTAAGCAGCTAATTCCTTAGGCGAAAACTTTTTCTTCTTCTTCTTCTTCCTCTTTTGCCTAGGATTTCTCCTGTTTGGCTTGACCTTTTTATTCTACTGATTATGATATCCAGCTCTCTGCCCACCGTTTGGGAGGTCGTCCAGGCAGTCTGCTTCCAAGGGGTTTACAGTTCCTGCAGATTTTTGCAAGCCGGTTATCTTGCATTCTTTCTACATGGTTGTTCCATTCTTTCTTCCTGGTGTTTAACCATTTTACTACATCTTGCATACCGCAGTTTTGTCTTATTTCTTCACTTCTATTTCTATCCCTCAGCTTCTTAGGATTTTCATTTCCGCGCTTCTTTGTTTTTGCTTTGTCTTTTTGGTTTCCGCTCGAGTCTCAGTCGCATAGGTAAGTATGGGTCTTACTATGGCTTTGTAGATTTTCATCTTGCTGTCTAGGTTCATATATTTATTATTCCATACTGTATCATTTAGCCGGCCTGCTGTTTGTAATGCTTTTGTTGTTTGTTTTTGTACTTCAGCTATTAGATTTCTGTTGCTTGTTATTTCTACACCTAGGTAGTCGAACTTCATAACCTGCTCGATTATTTTTCCATCTATCTCTAATTTACATCTGACTGGCTCTTTACTTATGACCATTGACTTAGTTTTCTGCGAAGAGATCTCCATGTTATAATGTTTACTAGTGACGTTAAATTGATGTAGTAGTCTCTGCAGGTTGTCTTCATTTTTGGCTATTAGAACCGCATCGTCTGCATAGCAGATTATGTTTATGTTGTTATTGCCTAGTCTGTATTATTCTTTGTGTCTTACTGCATCAATAAGCTTGTCCATTATTAGATTAAACAGGATCGGGCTGAGAGAGTCCCCTTGTCTTATTCCTTTATCTATTTTTATTGTCGTTAGTGGGGTTGGAAGTCCTCATAACTGCACAGAGACGCCTATAATTGGCCTAACGGCTGTTGGCTGAGTGCGAATTAAATAAATAAATAAATAAATAACTTTAGCGAAAAGTTGATGGATTAAATTAATTAATGTATCACCCCCGTACTTAAGGAGTTCGTTGAATATTCCATCTGGGCCTGCAGATTTGCGATTTTTCAATTCGGTTATTATTTTCTTAACTTTTTCAACAGTTACGTCTATTTCTTCGTTATTGTCTTCACTTTCTTCTATTGGCGTAGCAGTTGTTTCGTCAAGATTTGTGAATAGGGATGTGAAGTGCTCGTTCCACTGTATTTCGTCGATAGTATTTATTCGCACATATTCATATTCTTTCTTTTTCTCGGATATCTTAAAACCTTGCAAATCTAATATGACAAAGGAATTCACATATGTGTCATTCAAGATAATTCAAGCAAAGTAATTTGATATTTGTGAAATTTATTAGTCGGACAACAGGAACAAGTAAGGAATGATAAATTACTTTAATAAATATTCGAAATGGTCAATTCACGTACTAGACAATATTCCAGCCTTATTATGAAAACCTTTAACAGCATTTTTAAAATTTATTTTGTCACAATAATAATTCAAACAGCTTGACGCATTTTTTAAATTGTCAAGTAGCTATTCTGCCGTAATATTGATTACTTGGTTACCGACATGCATTCACATGTGGTTTTAAACTGAACGCAGGGACTAAGTGTGGCCTATGGCCCATACTATGGACTTGTTCCAAAAAAGGAATTCACATATTTACTTGTTTCTCTTTAAAACAAGTGCTTGTGTAAATTGGCATAATAATCAAGCTAACCTTTCTCATTATTCATATACTTTGAACTGCACGTATATAGGTCATATCGCTGCCCTCGCATTGTAAAGAAACGGAGAATGATAAAGGAGTATTATAAAATTTCAAATAGAATGTAAATTCGTAACTGTGTTGTTATCTTTTTTATACTTTTTATAGTACATAATTCAATTTGAAGCCCAGTAATTAGATATGCGTACGGAGTTATTTTGAGCGTTAATTAGTTTGAAGGAGTGGCAATGGAATTACTTTAGTCGACCTCTTTTTACGTATTGTAATATATGCAAATCAATTTTTAAAAACTTCAAGATGAAATATTCAGATTGTACTGAATTTTTGTTTTTAGTTAAAACGTCTCACTAACTTTGATAATTTATGTCTGCTTTTAATTTAATGCTAGTAAATAAGCAACCTGAGCACATTTTAAGATAGCAGCCCTTCAATTTATTCATTTTAGTAGACTTTTACTGCAGTATGCATTTCCTCGTTTATTTGATTTAATTTGCCGATTAATACTGGTTATATTGAGGTGAATTTTTCAAAGTACCTATTATTGCTGCCTAAACGTTTATTTCAGGGATTCTTTGTAATTAAATGTAATTTACTCTGTATTAATTTGGACCATTTTTTTATTATTGTTAACAGGGTTAATTTAAATACGCTCGCTACCTATGTTGAATGAAATGCGCTCCATTACCAAGTAAAAGGAAAAATATTTCAACGCGAAATAAATGTCTTGCTAATACTTTAATAATGCCTAATATTTATGGATCGTTTCCCCTCTATTTCGCTTGTTCTTAAAATTGGTGTCCGACACTGTTAGCTTGTTCGAAAAAAGAATTCGTTTTGTGATTGTTTCTATTTGAAATTAGTAGAATATGAAAGAAAAAACCTATATATACTCTACAACTAGCGACCTATAAATGTTAAAGATCTAAGTAAAAGGAATTAACTCGTGACAGTAATTCCTGAATTAAATAAGGAAGCAGTACTTGTTATTCTATTTAAATATACAAAAAGCCTGATGTGAACCTCCCATACCCCCCTAACTTGAGCGTGGGTGGTCCGGCGGCTAGGGCTATGCCTCGGGGTTGATGTTGGACATGGGGACCCTACAATATGGCGGCTGGGGCATCCGCCCCCCGACAACAACTGCGCTCTCTGTGACCTTTGACATTTGATCCAGAAGTGAGGTAACCCTACTACTACGAATCTCGGCTTGCAGGAGGCAAAACTTTACCTGTCTACGCAAGAAATTTAAGTGATTGAGAAATTATTAATGCCTGTCAAGCGGCTGAGTAATTTCATTGTAAAATTGAATATCGAATTACGTTCTCACGAGCTCATTCGAGGCTGCATTCAAAAAAAGTTCGTCATCACAACAACTAGTTATTTGTGCTCACAATATCTAGCGTCATCGGGACGTAAAACGAAGCGATCAAAAAGGATGTTAACGTCAGTCATTATCCTTATTCAGGGCAACCAATGCACACGTGTGAATGCATTTTAACATGCACATGGTGTTGAATCAATTATACGCCATTGAGTTAGCAAAACGGCATAAAACACCAATAGCAGGTACGTATCTGGTATCTCCCACCCTTTCTGTCCAATTCAAAATCAGATGCAGAGTCAGTTTTCCAAGTTTCGTTATTAGAGAGACATCAGGCAATTGTGAAGTGGTTTCGCAGCCCTATGAGAGCGAGTTTTTGCTACTGGGGCAGCACATTAATTTATATTGTAACGAATATTTCCGCCTTCTCATCGTGCAGGTTTTAAGGGTTCTAGTAGTTAATTACTCGAAGCACCTTGAAGTGAAAACTAGTGGCCGCCTGTCAGGTCGAGTGAGTGTAATTTCTGTGTAAAGCCGGTGACCTTCTTAAGGGGTAAGCGGGAATATGTGCCGTGAGTCTTGCTATCGAAAGACTGTTGTCTCCAAACGCTTTGTGTGAATTTACTTAAAAGTTCTAAAGTGCCGAAATTTTGTAAGCAAAGGCAATGGCCGAAGTTGTTATAGTGCATACATTCCTGTTCTCGCCTTTGAGGATTTGATACAGCAGCTCTTCTTAGAAATGACCCCAGTTGTTAAAGTTGCATCTTTACCAGTAGGTCAACAGAGGTTCAGAAAATGTGCGATGGCAGCAGTGGTGAACATAAACCTGTAGAGACGCAGGTAGGATTGTAATCAAGGTTGTGTTGTTATAACTACGTAACCCATTCTTAAATTTTAGTGTTGTTCAAATGGTAAGTAATTTCAGTTTAAATAGTCGACAGGAGTCATTAACTGGTATCTTTTAGCAGCGTGTGAATCCCTTATGACGTCATATAGATGTAGGAATAACTTTTCTCTATTTAGTCTGTGTTAATTATACATACTTGTATTCAAATTCAATATAATCAGATCAACTTAATTCGTGCCTTTCTTTAATGGTGTTTGCATCCCACGTCCCTCGCATACAAAAATCCTTCAACGCTTTCAGTCAAAGACCCTGCGAATCATAGCAAATGCCCCTTGGTATGTCAGAAATGATACGCTGCACACCGACTTACAAATTCCATATATAACTGATGAGATCAGCAGACTTTCAAGAACCTACCATTATAATCTTCACGGACATCCCAAACAATTAATAGAACAACTCACCACCCAACCAATAGCCAGAAGGTTGAAACGACAGTGGCCGCATGACTTAGTTCGAAATTAATAAAAGACTCATAGTGGCTTCAGCACTGGCCGAACCCTTGCATGTCTGATTACTTTTCAACTATTTACTTATTACTTCAATATAAAGTAGATTGTAAATTAGCAGTTCAATAAACTAAAAAAATGGTAAGTAAGTTAAGTTTAAATAGTTGACAGGAGTAATTAGCTGGTATCTTTTAGCAGCGTGAGCATCCCTTATGATGTCATATAAATGTAGGGATAACTTTTCTTTATTTAGTCTGTGTTAATTATACATACTTGTTTTCAAATTCAATATAATCAGATCAACTTAATTCGTGCCTTTCTTTAATTGTGTTTGCATCCCGCGTCGCATTGTATTTTTGTGTTATATTTAATCAAAGAGACGCAGACATTATTAAGCAAAAACAAGATACACAGATGTAATAATAATTTGCAGCGACAACTTTTAATAAACGATTACAAATACACTACAGTGACATTAACAATTATAGATAACCACAACTTTCAGCTAACAGTAAGTTTGATTTCGGATGCTTCTACAGCCATTGTCATTAATTAACGAACGACTTCCGGGGTTCGACTACACTTTTCGTTTACTTTCATAAAAGGCTTCATCACGAATAAAAACAAAGGAACACTTTAACCCGACGCAAGAAAATTTTCGCCTCTGGCGTAGTTTACATGCTAAGTTACAGTGCTCTTTTATTTTTAAATAACTTGATTAACTACACAATCTTGAACAAAAGGTCATCCCTGAAGCTTCAAGCTCAAAAAGAAGCTATCTAGAGACTTAATCAGCGGTGACTAATTACTTTAATAACGAATATTAATATTTTATGTGCTCTATATTAACAGCTAATTATAGTGGTATATAGACATCGATAGTGATATTCAAGTAAGGTAATTAATATACATGTCATAAATACCACTTGTGCTGAGATGACATAATCTATATTGAAAAACAACTAACCACCAGTTACCAGAAATAATTCTAGATAATTGCACCTGATAACTACATTCAAGCAATTATAAATTTTAATTGATTCTTATTCATAAATATAACTATAATTTTGGAGAAGTATCACATCGACATAACGCTAGATGAATTCAAGCTCATATCAGAAAACACCCAAAGTTAACTAGTACTCGTATTATTTTTTACTTTTTGTATATATCTACGATTAAAACTAGTCTGCAATCTGTATCATTAACTTGAAATGCTTACATAACTGACACGGCATGCACAAGACCACAGTTTAAATATACAAATCTTAGCTCAACCGTTAATATTAGAAGAGCAAAGAAACAGGTCCCTATTTAATGTAGAAAAAATTTCTACAATAAAAGCACTGCCAGCTACAGCTAGTCCGCTTATCCCCAAAATAAACAAACCGCGTACGTGTTTCCATTGAAGAAAAATCAGTTCTTCATTATCATCAAATGGATGTGGTTGGCCAACGTAATATATTTTCTCATAAAGTCCGCTTTCCAGCAGCCTTCTAGTTAGCAAGTCGAATGTAGGCAGAAAATAGTGCCCCTTCCTTGAAACAATAAAGAAGCCAACCTGCGATCGGTCACTAATAATAATCAATGGTAGTATAATCGCAGATCAACCCCCTTATCATTTATACACCACGGTAGCTCTGAAATGTTCTTACTCACCGCAATGACCTAGCTAGCTTCAAATTCGGTGGCCTTGGGTCGCAGATTTCTATCATCAGCTGAACTGCTGCAAGCTCTTTTAATAATAAGAAAAACACAGGGCCCCAGAAATCACAGATTTCGAAAAATAAATAAAATTACAGCAACAATTAGGTTTATTTAGTTAATAAATAATAGTTGCTTGCAACATCGTAATTAGGTCTGTAAATTGTTTATCACAAAGTTTAAATACAGTATATAACTAATGCTGAAAATGCAGCACGCACAAAGAATATGTGAACCTCTTTTGTGCTCTTGGACTGAATATGATTGCAATTCAATGAAGGAGTAAGCTTACCACTGTCATATGTTTTAACCGTTATCTCGGTAATGATAGTAAACTGGCGTGAGGGCACTTTTTACAAAATTCTTAATACGTATTCATTAAGCAAAACTTTAAATTTGTAAATTGTAAATTTAGGAACAATTAATACATTACGTTTTAAATTTGTAAAGCGCAGTTTAAATTTGTAAATTGTAAATTTGACTTTTAAAGCAGAGATTTATGAACAATTAATACATTATGTTTTGAATATGTAAAGCGTAGTTTAAATTTGTAAATTGTAAATCTGAAGCGTTGTTACAATCGATTCAGCCAACAATTCATAGGCGGACGTGGTTGTCAACAAAAGTTGAAACAAGACTAACCTGGGTGGTGGTAAAAAAACGTTGCCGGCAGGCACTGAATTGGTCAGGATTAGCTTAACGTAAGCCGACAGCAATCTCGAACTCGTGGCCGAATTTGATAATCGAATAGACGCTCCTTGTACCACTTGGCAAGCTCAAGGTGACATTCCAGAAAGGAGTTGCGGGTCCAAGTTATTGATTAGGTTGTTAATTAGGAAACCCAGATAAAGAGTCATCTAAAAACGGCATCTAATAATGTCGTTTAAAAGTGACGTTGAAGAATATCGTCAAAGAGCTAAAAAAACGGGAAATTACTAAACTTGAATATCAAACCAAGGAGCGTAAACATACCTGGTTTTAGTCATTAGCTCACAAACGAAGTCAATTAAAAATTGGTGCTTTCGTAGAAACAAGTTACTTCAACCGAATGCACAAATAGAATGCCCGCTAAGCGATGGAGTAGCTGCCCGCTGGCGCAGAGAGATAACAAGTTAATCTCGAAAAAACCAAAACCAACACTTTTGGGAAAACAAGATTTGATATCGATTGAAATACAGCGAATTATAACTCAAGTAAAAATATACAGGCTGGCCCGGAAGTGACTAAATGGCGAAACAAATAGCAGGAGCTAAAGATTTGTTTCACCTCGCACACACTACACCTTCAACTGGTTGGAAGAAATTAGTTATTGTAACTATATCAACCATTGGCTTTTGGTTCGTAAAAAGCTTTTTTGCACTCATGATTTCCAAATTTATATTTCCCGGTCATTCCCGATGCGCCGAAAATGACTTTTCCCGCACCGGGGTGTTTTTTACTTTCCCACAAAAACTATGGCAATTGTATGTTCCAGGGGCGCTGTAAACGTCAACAAAAGCTAACAGGTGTTAGGATACGTATAAAAATTTAGTAATTTGTGCTGCCAACTCAGTAAAGTTGTAAAACACTAAATAATATTTTTTAAATATTTTGAGTTATTCGTTACAAAAAACATTGTACCTACCTCTTTCGGGAAGAATTTTCCCGAATTCGCACTACATGCAGCACTCTCTTCGGTCGTGCTGCAAACAAAGTGCTCATTCGGGAAAATTAACTTCCCGAACTTGTTAGGTAAATAACTATTGCAACATGTTTTGTCCTATATAAGCCGAGCAGTTTCGATTATATGCGATGTTGTATACGGTAGAAGTTGTGTTATTGATCGACTTGGACGTACGAGAAGGTGTTTTAGCCGTTTTTCTTATTTTCTCAAATGCAGTTGAATTGGCAGCTAGCTGCGCTGTTTGTAATGCCAATTGTTTAGTCATTAAAACTGGCAGTTCTAAGTCAGCAAAATCTTCTAGGGTCCTTGTTACTCTTTCATATCTAGATTTGCTTAGGACGCTTATCAACTTACCTTGAAATACATTGTTGATATGCATGCTGTAAATTAGGTAAAATAAGGTAAGCAGGTGAAAAGATTTGCTGTTTGTTGGCATAGGTGCGGATCACGACCTGCTGAATTGTTTGGCAAACGTCACTGTATACGGCTTGGGCATATGTAAAGTTTCGCGATTCTCCGCAGAGCGCTGTATACCCACGAGCGGGAATTTCAAATTTGCAATGTAACATCAGTTACTACGTTGACTACAATGCAAATATTTGATTAAATTTTACGACGTTTCTTAAAATTTTACAACAGTAATATTATCCTCCCGTGTATTTCTTACTTTGATTTTTTATTGTGTTTTTTTATTAGTTTCGTGTTAGTTTCTTTCGTGTATTTTCTCATTTAGATTATTTACGTTCACAGTATAATTTGTTGATTAATTTGTTCGTTATTATTGCTTATGATTTCGTTTGGTATTGTTAAAATAGAAAGCGGTTCTATAACGTGCAAATATACCAATTGGGGAAGATCTTAGCATGAATTTACCTCCAACTAAGTTTTACGAAGGAAATTATCTGAAAGCTAAATTTAAATTACCCTACTGGTGCTTCAAACATCTTACCTTTTTAGCGATTTCTATTTTCTATTTTTATTTAAATAGGTATCCATAAACAAAGGGAAAGAATTGTTAGTTGTAGCTTTCAAGAAAGGTGTTTCCGATTAACTTCTTCTGGGCGAAGACTATAAAATCACATTGCACTTCCTTTAGTTCATTTTTAATTACTACATTTACAGATAGATATCTAATAAAACAAATAAATTTTAATTAAAAAATGTTTACACTAAATTACACATACACTTACAACCCTGCAATAACACACAGAATAAAATACTTCATTACTGTTACCACCTAGAATATCTTCCCAATTTGTAAGAAATACGATTATCTGCATATCATGTGCTACTTTAGAGCAAATGTGTGAGCTATCCAAAAAATACCTGCCTGAAAATATAAATCCGTCTTCAACTGCAAATTCTTGGAGTTCCACACCTCTCTCAAAAAAAATATTAAAACTATAGATGCCTAAGGTAATTACACGACACTAAATAATAGATTACACCATTCATATTTATATTACATTCAAAACAATAGGTCCTTATCTTACTGATACTGCATTTAAAAAATCATTTCTAAACACGAATTAGTCTTGACAGCCGTTGTCATTTAAATGTCATCGTGGGTATGTGGCGCCAAACGGCCAAAATTGGCGTTTTCTCAGAAATGAAAATAACAATGGATTTTAAAAAAGTTCCCAGGTCGTATAAAGTGACATTAGTCACACAATTCAGCAGGCCATGGTTAAAATACAACGGTAAATGCTGTCAAATGAAGACGACTCTAAATGCACCTTTGCTACCACCCACCAAATAATAACGGCAGCAACGAAAGTTACTAAAATCATGTTCCAAGCCTTACTGTCAAAAATTGAAACAATGGCTTTTATTCCTGAAATTTTGGGATAGCGGGGTGCCAGCCAAACCATATTGTCCCAGTAGAAAGGAATGTTGATATCCAATTCCATGTAACTCCTTAAATCCCTTATAGTTTCAATTTCAACGGACATATGTTGACTACGATTCTGTAAAGTGGCTTTTGTCCTATTGACAAAGTTGACCGATACGTTTTCCCTCAAAAAGAGACCAAGAAACTTCACAAATTTCGATATTTCTCCTGCAGCCTGTCTAGTATTTAGTATTACCGCTGGATTTTTGTTGGTAGTGATAACTATATTAAAATTACAAACGTCAACCTTCTGCATAAAGCGGTAAAAGTTCAGGTGTTCTACCTGATTGCAAATTTTTTGGAGGTTGTAACACTACCCTCCTAGTACATCCGCTTTCTTTGTGAAAAGGATTAGAAATGTACACTAAAGTCGAGTTCTGTGGCACATTTACAACTAGAATGACGTTCATAATGTCAAATCTCCAAAAATATTAAATTTGAATATAGCTTTCACCGCGGTGGCTGACGTCACGATTATCATAATATGACCACGAGGACTTTCCCTCTCATTCCAAACAGGTGACTTCATTAGCTTAGCGAGAGTGCTATTCAAGCTAAACGTTCCTTTAGTTAGAAGCACATATTTGTAGTAGGTTTCCAAGGACATCGCAACAGGGTAGTCAATTGAGACAATAATGCTAGGGTTATCCACTTGCAATGGAATCAGATCGCTTAAGCCGTTCTCGAAAATATAGTGAAGAGTTTCTCTAGTAGGGAACAGTTTTGGCATTAAATTCGATAGGCAACTTTGAATATTATCCTTGTCACCAAAATGGTATAGAGTAATAGATTAATGCAACAGCAATTAATAAATTTTAAATAAATTATGAGAGCCAGCTGGTAGTATTTTTTATGCATCAGGAACTATTGTGACGGGGTTTTCGGCTTGAGTTATAGCATACGTTCAGAAACTGTACGGACAGAGGTTTGGAGTAGTTATTCCTCTGGTAATAAATTTTCCAACTTTTTAGAAAAAGATAACAGTCAGGCAAAATAATGTAGCTTTAATCCTCTGTGGCGATTTTTTATGCAACTGATGGGGTCACGCACTACGACTTTCTTTGTTGAATTATGTGCAAAATTCGGTCTGTGGAGATATGAATCCTCTTCAAATAAACAGGAAAAAATACGCCTACTAGCTAAGGCTCACAGTTGTGTAACTTTGAAATTGGCTCCGATAGAAGGTACAATTCTAAAAATTAAAAAGTTTAATTCCTACAGCAACTTATGGCACGTTTAATGATGGCGCATGGCACAATTTGTATTTTGTTAAGCCTACGAAATCTTTTAACCACGAAGTTTCTTCTTATTGTAATGCAGAACTTCAAAGGGGAAAGAGGTCGTATTCCTATACAGTTGCATAATTTGCGAATTTGAATACCTTTGTAAGAGTCACACTACTTATTTATTGTGCAATATAACCGTTCTCCTTTACAGATCTATTCATCAGATAGTTCTCAGAGGCATAGAGGAATATGACTGGTTTATTTGTCGCAATGCAGCAAAAAGTAACAAGTTTACTACTTCTATAATTTTTTTTATTATTTTAGGCTTTTGTTACAATCGTGAATTATGCATAAATAAATCTCATTGTCCAAAACTTGTTTTGTATGTAAACGATAATACGTTTCGCCTAAAAAGTCGCCGTTGCTGATAGCTAACCCTAATCATCAATTTTCTCTTTGAACTCTACCGCATTCGTTGATAATAAAATTGCTCATATTATTTTGATTAGAATCTACGCGTTAATGTTGTCTGGAAAGCATTATCTGAACTAATAAGCTCGACATGTCTGCACGGACATACTTTATCTTAATAGAATATCGTATACTTAATTATTACCTTAAAATTTGAAGCCGCATTATACAGGGTATTACTTCAGCTAATCCATGTACTTCAACAGAATTGTGTACAGAGTGTCTACTAAGTTTACAAGTAGCTTCCTAGAAAATAATCTTATTATTTCAAGAACTGATTATCTATCAAAATGCAACTGAAAAACTGAACTTCTTTACTTTCGTGATAAATATTTTTTTAAAATCCATATACTTTTTACAGAAACGAATATTGGCCATATTACGAGGATTGTTCAACAAAAACACGTTTTGATCGCATAGACGCGACTTGATTATCACGACAATTGCATGCGGTTGTGTTACGGTACTTTTGTAGCTTCCCCTGTATTAGCAAAAATTTGCTAGTCGAATTTTTATCCCTAAGTATTAATAGGTGGCTTTCGATAATATTGCATGCATTAGGATAAGCCTAGTTGGCTGTGTTTTAGTTTTTAAATATTTAATTATAATTATCCAGCAGTTTCGTAAGCAACTCTCCTAGTAATTACCCAGACTTTATTAATTAAATTTATTCTGGTTTCATTTCTACAAATATTTAAGCCTGATGGTTAGACAACCGTTATTACAATAGTTATAAACTATTCTCTGCGAGAACAACTTTGTTATCTCTTGTTGTGGTCACATCTTTCAGGAAGTTTTTCTGTAGGCTCACTTGCCCAAATTTTGTTATCTTGCATGTGAAACTGGTGTTGAATTCGGCTTTCTTTCCAAGCAAAACTGCCGTGCTAGTTGGTTTTCCCCTGCAGCTTAAGTGCTCCAAAAAGCCCCTTGACTGGGCTCACCCCTCTGAATAGTTTTCATAAGGGATCTAGAAGTACTCATGCTTTGTTTCGGACGTTCGTAATTGTTATATAGTTGCTTACCTACGTCTTGTCGCTTTTGCGAATTTCTGGGGCCAACGTTAGTGCGTTTCCCCCTGGCTTAACATCATCGATAGGTAAGATAAGGCCCTATCTTCTTAATCGAGGGCTCATTTGGAAATTGTACGTTTTTAACCACCTCCTGTTGGAATTAAACACCTCCCGTTGAGAGGTACTTTGGTGGTATCCACTTTGTCGATCTGGGCTGCTGAAACTGACGAATTGCCTGTGTATTTTGCAGCCCCAGTTTACTACGCTTGGGAATAAGCTTCCGCACGTCACCCACTTGCAAGCCACCCACGGCTTTTATAGCTTGCACCGCTATTAGCAGCTGCTGCCGTGACCTTCACCGCTCTGCTGCTCCTGGTGCGCCAAACTGCATGGAAGCAAACGGAAAGGTTATCTTTGGATGTACTCTCCTACAGGCAAGACGCTAGTATAGTTATAGCTTGTCGCGCCTGGCGTATTTTATATTAGAATAGTTGCATGCTTCGCACAGTTAGAAATTAGGGCATGCTTTACGAATCGTACCCCTTGTGCAATTTGTTTAGGTTATGCGAATCATTGGCACAGCTTGTACGAGGGTAGGTTGTGTGCCTCGTCCTTTTGTAAATGCGGCCACTTTTTACAGTTTATTGAATAAAGTTAATCAGGCTTACCCGAGTCCGGGACAACGGTTTTTTGGCTTGATTGTGTGGAAGCTAACGGTTATTATTAGCCCCAAGCTGCTGTTTCTCAGTGATACCTACAAATTACAGATTAGATATCATAGGGCTCCGAGCTTTGATAGCATCCCATTTGAATGGTAATTTTTACTTACCCGGCAGCACGATATAGCTGCGTTTGACAGCTTAGCGCGTTAAACCCTCGGCCCCTTTATATATTTAAATTAAGATTTGTGTTTACACTTATCTGTTTTGCTCGCACTCCGCCATTTGCGGTCAAAAATTTATGATGTGAAGCTAGTCACTTTACGGCGGTTGTGGCGCCTGAACTCATCACTGAAGCTGTTTGTTCAAATTCAAGTCTCCGCGAACCGGTCATTGATTTTACGCCTGTATCAAACTGTCAAGGGCAAATACAAGTCTTTGCTATAATATTTATGGATACCCTGATGTCTTTCTATTATTAGGGACCTCGGCGTTAATGTGTGGCCAGGCTAAACGTACGTTGCTCCGACAGCTAAAAATTTTTGAGTAATGTTTTTAACGTTAATTAGAGTCTTTGCTATAATATTTATGGATACCCTGATGTCTTTCTATTATTAGGGACCTCGGCGTTAATGTGTGGCCAGGCTAAACGTACGTTGCTCCGACAGCTAAAAATTTTTGAGTAATGTTTTTAACGTTAATTAGAACTAACCTTCGCGGCTAAACGTTAGCCAGAATAAACTTGCATTGTTTTGTACCGGTGCATTTGTTGTTCAACCCGCTCTGCGACCTATATTGATTTAACTATTGGTCCTTCTTTAATTGCCTCTGCGGCGCCCTTCATAATTTTGCTTTTAAAGTGTATGTATTGTCCGCCGTATAACTGCCTAAACTTATTTATATATATTTATTTATATTTATATTTTTTTCGATATATTTATACCTGCATGTCTGTCAATTGCACTATGGTACCAACTAGTAAATAAAGCTGTTATATTTTATTGGTCGTTATTTTGATACCATTTGTACTGCTGAATTTATCGCCACCTTGTGGAGGTCCGACGCAAGGATTAAAGCTACGTCGAGGACCTGGCGCCCTCTTCTTTTTTTTCTCGTTTAGCGTAGCTGGAACCCCGACCCTCTCTTCGAGTTAGCCCAATTAGGCCAATAATTACCAGCCGGCAAAATACCTACTATAACTTTCGCCACCAGGTAAGGCCAAAACCCTTTCCTCACAGTTGTTGAAACTGTTTATTGGCGTACTAGTGAGGTGTCTGCCAAATTTCTTTGTGTGCATTTTTATGGAGTTCTAAGAATCTGTACAAAGATAATATTTAATTTTTAGCCGCCAAAGAACGTCCTTTACTAGAAATCCATAAGAAAATGAGAGCTGTTGATGGTGACTTGGTGGTCACTACAGTTATTCACACACTACACTGGTTTAGTAAGGCAGGAAATTTTGACAAGGAAGATTTGGTTTATCCAGAAGATGTTCATATTGCAACTCCAGATGAAAACATGTGGCTTATGCAAACTGATTTAGACGTAAGTAGACTCATTAGAGTCAGATAACTATAGTCCATTTACTTGACATCTGCACTGTCAAACTGACATTATGTTGGCACCACTGTTATTTTTCACATTTTAACAATTAAATTACTGCACAGTCTAATAAAAAACACATTATTTTTTAGTTATAGTCAAACATTTCTTTTTAATTTGACACTGACAGTGCAGATGTCAAGTAAATGAACTATACCTGAAATGATAAACGTCAATATAAAAAGTATTAATTCCATTATTCGAACTCTTATTATCACAAAATTCACGTTTTTGGTCCACCAAAGCATTCGCTAAAGGGACAGCGGCTCACTTCGGACGCTGAAGTGCAGTTTGCTGTTTGAGACTGGTTTCGTTAAAAGCTGCAAAAATGTTACCAGCAGGAAATCTATATATTACTACAACAATAGGACTCATGCCTTAATGTTAATAAAGATGTTTTTTAATTGAGTAAATAAACATTATACTACAGCCTTCCAACGTGTTAATTCACACAGGTGACTTTGAACAAGGTCTGAAGATTGCTAGAGTGAAGAATTTCTTTGTCTTTAATATGCCTATGCTTTTTTATGACAGATCTGATATTATTTTTTAAAGCAGATGTTTGTTATCTTGCTTCTTCTTATCTTGGTAAGCTATTTTGAACATTTTGCTGCATATTATACCGTTATTTTTCGTTTCAATAGTTAACTTGCAAAATTCTGTAAATCACCTACAAACTTTCTTTGCATTTTGACTTTAGGCGGATAGGATCTAATTGAGTACATCTACGAGGAGCTTCCGGAGCCGCATTATTCAGTTGACTAGGGCTTTCTTCTAAGATTTATCAAGTATAATAATAGTAATTGATAATAAAAATAATAATATATTGCAATGGTTTTGTGCTCTTTACGGTTCTGCTTCCCAATTAAACTAGAATGTATTAAAAATCAAACCAAGTCACATAATTAATTATTTGAATTAGTGCAAACCTAGCTTACTTTTGTTGAGATAATTGCTCTGATGGGTGCAGCTGAGTTTCACAAATTGAGGCAAAGGTAACAGGAAAAACTAGTTCAAATGGTTACGTTCTTATGCTCAGATTTGAAGTGGTGTTGGAAGTGCGAATGCACTTACATTGTATCTGACGATGGTAGCGTTAATATTTGAAGTATTATATTTGTTATTGTACAAAATGGTTTGCACAGATACAAAGTTATGAGCATTATAGTGATCAGAAAGCTAGGACCATAATGGCAAAGTAACTGAAGGGTAATAACAATGCAGTACAACGACTAGAAACGTTGCAAGAGGCAACCGACGAGAAATGTTGCAAAAGAGCAACCTACGAGTACCAAAGAAATAGAACTTACATTATTAAGTGCATAATAAACTACATAACATAACAATGCCGTTAAAAACACAGTGAAAGAGCAGAGTATTCAGTGTAGTGTGACGAAGGATTAAGGGTCGACCTTACCTGGTGGCGAAAGTTATATTTAGTATTTTTCCGGCTGTTAACTATCGGCTTGACTAACTCGTCGGGAAGGGTCGGGGTTCCAGCAAAGCTGCAAAAAAACTATGGGAGAGGGCGCCAGGTCCTCGACGTCGACAAATCCTTGGGTTGTACCTTTTCAAGGTAAGAGATAAACCCAGCAAACCAAATAATAGCAAAACGAACTAATAACAGCATTTATTAAACAACTGGTTTTACAGTGCAGACATAAATTACAACAACCAAGTAAATCGACATAAATAGACAATAACAAATAAACACAAACAATCAAATAACTAGCATAGACATATTAAAGAGGCGCCGCATAAGCAAATATAAAAGGGCGAGTTGAATAAATAATTATAAAGGGACGAGCCGCATAAATAATCATAAAGGGGGCGAGCTGCATAAATGCAATTAAAAAAACCAGTGGTTGGCAGGTTGATTCCTGATTTCAAAGTTTCCCACTAAGGGATAAAATCAATTAATAAAATGCTCCGTGAGGCGGAGGTTTATACATAGCCTACCGCGTCGAAATAATTCCGGGGAGTAAATAACTATAAATTCGCAGGTACAAATTAGCACTCACCCTGTTAAGCGAGGTGCCGCTGAACAGAGCGATGCAAGCGGTAAGCTAACTTTAACCCTGATCGTTAGCTCGATCTGACTCTTACATCAGTACCCAAAATTTAGAAGGGGCGAAATATCTTCAAATTGCATGCTCATACAGGAGTCGAAGAGGTATTTATAAGAAACTCAATAGGCTTGTTATGACATTTCAAGTAAAGGCTTGAATGCGCTCCTAACAGCAATAACTAATAATTCAGGATTTCAATCAATTTACAATTACTTAAATTTTGGTCGTTAGGTTACCGCGGGCGGTTCACTAGCCACAAACTTTCAAGTACTCGGTGACGGTAGCCTATAACCTCAAAAACTGAGCTCGTATAGCGGCCGTCGCCGAAAAATATAGCCAAGCCGCAACCCAGTGAGTTCAAACGCCCTAATATGGCCTAATGGACTAACCGAAACTCATAATACATTCCAGGGCAAGCGACCTTTGACACATTCTACGGGGTCATTGCGTAAACACATCGCCAGGGTAAGCGAATTAAACGTAGCTATAAACATCACGAAAGGGGGCCAGGCTATAATCTATTATACTATTAAACAGTTAGGGCTAAAAGTGCAGCTATCACTAAATTTATAATTATATCAACAAGACGAAACAAATCGCATAAAATGCCCTATTATCATCCATACAACTAATAGCAAATACGATTGCACGTGCCGAAGCTAGAGGCTGCGGGCGATTCCGTGGGGCACCTGGAGGAGCGACATCGAGGGCCCGAAGAGAAGAACTGGCTAGCTTCCGTCTGCGGGAACGACAATTGGAGGGGCCTTGCCTCAAGGCCAGGGGACAATCAAACAGAATGCAGGTAGGCGACGTTTCCAAGCGCTCCCAAGGAATGCAGCGCAGAGTGATTTCCAATACCCCAATAAACTAACCTGGGGTTAAAAGGTAGTCAAGAGTGGACGTGCAGGTGGCAAAAGCTAGCCCAACACTTTTTAATAAGCCTAAGATTGTGCACAGGCAGTACTATTATTATTCAATACGTAAATTTAGGAGCACCATTTTCCAATCACCTTCTTTTAGTAAAGGCAAATTTGCATAAAGTTGTAGAGCCCTAATTCATAGTAATATTTATTGTCCAAGTATGGTTGTTGTTGCTAAGCATCCTGCCATGTCTCTATCCTTTTCACACAGCCGTGTTTGGGCGACCTTCCCTTTTGTACCCATAGCAGCAAACTGATGGGAACACTAGCTCGCCCTGGGGAGGAAGTTGCGTGGAACCGACCCCGTAACTTCATTCAGCTAATTTTATTATGTGGCTGTGCTCCTTTAATTATGTATTGGTCATGTCGAACCTTATAAGTCGTAACTCGTAACCACTTACCGTCCAAGTGTAGAAAAAATTTGTCGTAATTAAGAATTTGGTCCGCTCCCAGCGGACAATAGTTTTAGGTCTTGCTTTCCAGTGTGTTGTTTAAAGACACCTTCCACGCTCTTTCGACCTATTGGGTTCATCAAAAATTTGCACCACTATACGCAACCACGCATTTTTTCGTTTTGTATCGGCAGTGTAACGTCACAGCCTAGATACTTTTTAGAATTTCCTATAATGTATTGTTGCTAAAACCAAGGGGATTAATATAGAAGGAGCATTGAATCAAAGAGTACTGTATATATACTATAAATATAGTACTCTTTGATTGAATACATTAGTTCCTTCGTGTACTTCCGTCTATTTCTGTTGTTGTTCATAGAATTTATGACATTTTTGTAGGGCTTGCTAACAAAGCAAATTGGAATTAAGTTAAATGTCTAATATAATATATGCAATAAAACTCGACGATCCAATTGCTAGCAGCAACGACTTTTACCTCAGTTGCTTTATTTGCATTAGTTTAAGATATGTGACCTTAAAACCCAGCAAATTACTATTCTACAAACCTTTAAAATAAAATAATAATTGAAGAGCTAACTATCAAAAGGTAAAGGTTATACGTATATAAAATTTAGAATTCAAGTGGATTATAAGGAACAATTTGTAGAGCATTAGTCTAAACAACAACGTGGCAATACAACTAAGTCTAACATGTAATTCGACAAATAAAGTAAATATAGTTTAGAGTAGCTATTTTAGTGCGCCGTTCTTGTTCATCATGTGAATTAGAAAGTTATCGAGCAAGTGGTTGTTAGGGTATAAACGGGATTTTATGATTACACCAGACCGCACTTACCATAGGTATGTGTTGAGAGGCAACATTAATAAAGGGAGCAACTACTCGCGGGTGGGAGCGGCAGAAGGCATAATGTCAAACGAGTTATAATCAAATTAGCAGGAAAATAAATGGCTACAAGTGAGAACCATTTAATGAAATGCACAATAATTTAGCATTACTGAACGATATCTTGACAGTAGTGGACGATAGGTCCAAACGAAACGACGAGCACGGGCACACGGAAGGTATTTTGCATTATTAGTTTTTTTTATTGATGTTTGCAGCCAGGCCTTTATATTACCGACATGGCTGCAATGGTTAACATTAATTTACAACAACAACCAAAGTACCGCTTTTCGTGCGATCAAAAATTGTCCACGAACTGCGTAAAACTCCAGCACCACAAGTTCAAAAAATGTTATGTTTTCAACAGTTTCCGTTGTGCCCCAAAGAGTTTTAGAGCTCTTTGCTATTTTTAAAAATAGTTCTATCTATTTAAGACAAAAAAAAAAATGAAACGAAAATTTGGGGTGCTAATGTCACTTTTTCTTCGGACAAATACCACTATAACTCTTTTTCCGTCATACTTATTGAAAAATGTCATAACACTTTTCGATAGAACTCGCCGGGGTGCTACTAAAACTCTCACAAAATAAAACGACTTAAAAAAAGATTATAAACCGGAAAAATATCTTTTTTAATTTTTTTAAGTTCCGGTAGTTGTAATGGGAGTTCTGGTAGCACCCCGACAAGTTCTATCGAAACGTGTTATAACATCTTTCAATAAGTATGACGGAAATAGAGGTATAGTGGTATTTGTCCGAGGAAAAAGTGAAGTTAGCATCCCAAATTTTCGATTCATATTTTTGCTCTTAAATACATAGTCCATTTAGATATTTTGTGTTTTGAATAAGGGTTGCAATGCAGTCAGCACTAAATTTGTTGAAAAAGCAAGTCGAACAATTCCGAGATTTTCCTGTTGTAATTTGACAGAGTTAGATGCACTTTGAAACATTTATTTAATGCATTATTGTAGCAATTTAAGGATTTGCATTTCACTTACTTGAACTACAGCTGTAGCTAGCTTTTAAAACCACCAATGGGATTCCAGGAGTTGTTTTCCTTGAAATAACAGTTCTAACTTAAAATGTGAAAAAGTTGACGTTTAAGCTAACAATAGAAATGTTGATAATACAGATCACGCATTACTTACAATTTGTTGGTTGACATGACAATCTTTAGCTAATATTTCTAATTATAAACAGAAACAAATTCTCTCGCTGAAAATAAATATTGAAGAAGACCGTCGGAAAAATGTCGACTACAAAAAATCTATTGGTAAACCGGTAATTTTAGCATAATACTTTGCCTATTGTAATATTAATACAAATCGTCGAACATGCCACAAGTTGTGGAATGAATACAAACGCGATTTAAAAATGTTTTAAGTGAAAATTTCCTTGAGTGTCTTCCAAGCCGTGCAGCACATAGCAACCTTTACGATCCCGCAAAAAGCAAAGTCAAGGTCGCGCAACGTAATACAATTAAATTTAGCTGCCGTACTAGTACAGTGCCGCATTCAGAGATTTTGTAAGCAGAGCAGGAGCGAGAAAATTGTACCCGCATTGAAGCAAGTAGCAGTGCAGACGAACGTCCAACGCCCGAAAATCCTGTGGAAAACCCTAAAGTTTACGTGAGTCTAAATAATTATTACATTCTGTACAGAATAGAACAAAAACATGAAATGTTGAAGTCAAAACAACCATAATTGAGTAATCGAGGCCTGGTAAGTTGTAGTTTAATAAGTAACAAGTGTTTATTTAAAATCATTTATTTGTTTGTTTATTTGTAAGCCTCAAGTATCCATGAAAACAAAAAGATTTTCTAGGAGTGGCTAAACAAGTAACTTGATTAAATCTCAGAAAGAGCGATTCAATTTCATTAAGCTTTTGTGATTGAGATTTAATCATAGCAATATATTTGTGTCAATTATAATTTTACATTTATTTTTATTTGTCTGTTGCATTTATCTTTGCCCTTAATTTGTGGGTTTAATATATTTGAATTGAATTGCAATGTTTAGGTGCTGATTTAAAAGTACTTTTTATGACAGTTACCCGAGAAAAAGAGGTTATCATTGTTACTATATGTTCATGCAATTAAGATTGTGGTACAGGTAAGTGATTGAGCTCTTTATTTGATAAGAAGTCTCAGAATAAACATATATAAGGAGGGTCACGATCTGCGAAAAAAATCACAGCGGTATAGACAGAAATAGTTGTGTTTATCATGTGCTTATCTTCTATTCACATGTATTCGTTAATAAAATATAAAACATTATAAGAACGTAGTAGTATACAATTACATGGTGCCGAAATCCAACGCGAAATAAAAACGAGATTAAAAATAAAATGTGTTTTTAAGGATGAGCGGGTATCAAAAAAGGGTTGTAAATTTATGGAATGTCCTTTATTTGTATTTTTTATTTGTTTTAATCTATTATACAACGGGCAAATCTCGTATTATAACAAACATATCTTAAGTTGCAAGAACATAATTCTAAATTCAATTTTCCTAACAAGAAGTGGTAACGTGTTTTCCTTTACTACAACTGAGTAAGTTTAAACATATATAACAATAAATTATCAAAACATTTTTCTTTCTTATAGCAAAATTATCACATATAATCTCACAAGAGCATTAATTCTTTCCGGAAATTTTTTTTAGTGCGTTCCAACAACGTCGTATTAATGTTCCCGAGCGTGACGCGAGAGTAAATTAGGACGTTGTTGGAATCCACGAAAAATAATTTCCGGATATGAATTGATGCTCGAATGCAGATTCGGTAAGAAAATCGTAACGACACAAACCCTAAAAAGAAGTAATGTCTACCTACAAAAAATGTCCAAGAAATTTTGTTGTTGTCTGGGTTACGGCTCGTGAACTAATTTTTCTATTGGTCATTAACGAGTGTCGTGCGATTTTCATGAAAAAAAAAATAACGTATGAAAGCATTGATAATAATCCTGATGGGATACTGCTATTTTTGGAATTTAATAGGAATTTTTAAAAAAACAAGGATAAAAATAAATTTAGAACCAGAGCTATTGACTAAAAAGGTATGTATTGCATGTTTGAGGTTTTTGAACTTCGTTCACTCACTTACTGTCATATTTTGTGATTTTAGCACCTAATTTGTGTATTTTAACTTACAGAATTTTCAAAAATGTAAACTGATGAGGACGTGAAGTCGAAATATATTTTTACAATATTCATTGTTTTATATTAAATTTAAACGATTAGCTGCCAAGAGTTTTTCTACATATGAAATAAGTCAAAGATAAAAATATTAAAGTCACTTGCAAATCGCAATGTACCTCTTTTAGGTAGAAGGACTGTAAGATTTTAACAAAATAAAAACCTCTGAATAATCAAATTCGTAGTAGTTGAGTTTCAACCAGTATTGGAAAAAGAGATGTGTGTCAAATTAGGGTTTCTTAAAAAGATGAACCTCATTCAAACAATTCCAAGTAAATATTTGAAGGTGTAGAAAGTCTAAAAAAGTGCACATGTGCAGTTAACCATTAGTCCTCTCCGAGGAAAATGGTAGAAGTTGATATTATTGAACTTATAGCAGAGTTATCCCCAGTAGCTTCTCCATTGGTAATCGTAAGAGTAAAATGGAAAAATTAGGTTATGTAGCCATCCTTCAGGTATAATCAAGAATTTGAAAAATGACAATATCTTTTGACTAGGTACACTAGATAATGTTTTACTGAAAATTAGTGAATCCAAACGGTTTACTAGGTTAGTTTGCAGAAGATTTCCTTTTTCATTGGCCTCAGCCCTAAAAGCTTTCCATCAGATTATGTCAGCATTACTAGGTGGATTAAAAGGAATAGAAGTATCTATCGACGATGCTTTGATATTTGCAAGGAATAAGGACGAACTACACAAAATCGCCCATCAAGTTATCAAGAAAATTAAACTCAACAAAAAAATATACGTAAGTAATCAACAGCAAGTACAAATTTCTTGCCCGTTCAGTTTCATCCAAAGGTTTGTAAGCAGACCAGGAAAAAATAAAAACTATTTAACAGCTGAAAACTCCTCAACAGTGAATGAATTACAGAATTTCTTCAGGTATAGTAAATTATTTAGCCAAATAACCCCACCACTACGTCAAGTTAGAGGACTAAAAATTAGTGGTTATGGGATGCAGAGCAAAAACAGACATTTAAGAGATTAAAAGAATTGCTGAAATCTCCAGTTGGATTAAATTATTTTGATCATAAAAATAAATAAAGCTTTCAGTAGACGCTAATAGTACAGCACTGGGTTCAACATTATCCCAAATGAAAGACTAGTATGTTACAGTGCTAAGGCTTTCAGAATCAATTAAACTATAATGAACTCTTTTTTTCTTAGTAACAGATTGCAAAAGAATTCCATGTGAGAGTCGAAACTGATCACAAACCGCTTGAAGCAATATTTGTAAATCCTTTAGAAGCTGCGCTCTCAAGACTGCAGTGTTACTATAAAAAAAGAACTAAGATGTATGTTGCTGATACTTTAAGTTGAGATTGTCAAGTGGATACTAAACAAGATGAAAGTACCAGGAAAATACCAATGGCACATATGGTAATACCCTTCACGAAGCAACTGCAAACGCAAATTAAAGAAACAGTAGACCCAGACCTCAAGAAATTATAATAGAAGTTATAGTAAAGTGTTCACACAATAATCGAAAACACTTACCAAAGCCACATTTGGCCACAAATGAAACAAGATATTCAGAATTTTCTTAACAACTACAAGACTTACCAAAAATTTCAAAAAGGCATTGTAGGCAAATCAGTTTTACTTTAAGAAGTTCCAGTCTATCCTTGCTCAATAGTAAGTAGCTAGCAACATTTTTGATATGAAAGGTTATGAATACTTAGTAATTGCAGATTGTAATGCAGCTCTTTTACTTAACTCTATACTCTACTGTACTATGAACTTGTATTGCTCTTTGTTTGCTAGTTTAAACAGTCGTAGAAACATAAAACCAGCGCTGTGTGCTTTTTTGAAGCCAAAATCACAGCTTCTAGCTGTGTCGCCTGGAAAACGTCAGGGTTGCTTTCAAGGTGATGGTTCACTCTAAAAAACTCCACTTGAGATACAGTAGGTCTAGACTGCTTGTTAACCCACTTAATTCACAGGCGTAACGTACCTTGGATAATGGGCGCAAGTTAAATAAAAAGCCCGTCAAAACGACTTTTTTTTAAATACTCCGGTCGCTTACTCAATTGCGACTGTCTTCCCCGCTGTTCTTCACGCAATCGCGTGCTTTGTTCTGTTTATAACTCCACTGCTTGTAATCAGCTATATTGGTGCACACAAAAATTCACTCACGAAAAAACGCGTTTTAAGCTAATCAGTACATCATGAGAAATATGGTTCAGTTTTATTACTGAATCAAAAAACATCGTCAATCAGGGATATTGAGGCCAAAGGTAACCTATTCAGTAAAGGAAATATGGTTCAGAAAATATTTCTCCACAATCTGGGGGCAACTTAACGAATTCTGTTTGTAATAATTTCGTTTTTAATAAATTATTCTTTTAGTTGTATGAAGATATGATTAGATTGGAAACACGACCGGTTATGTAAAGTATTTACACAATAAGTATAAAATAGTATATTGTCTAACTAGTGCTGAAAGTTGGATATTTCACACGAATACGATAGGCAAGTGGCTCATTCGCAGAAGTGTGAAATATCCAATCAGCACGTGTTATACACTATACTTTTCCGACGACCACCAATATACTATTGATTCTTTATAATATAAATCAAATTTACCACTTTTAACCGCAAAATGAAACAAATATTGTTTAAACATCAACTTAAATTGTCATACTATTTCTGTGACATTAGCTTACTAGATTTTTGAACCGGCTTGTTTCGCGACTTGCGCGCTGTTTTATGCCGAATTGGCCGCGCTCGCGCATTTTAGTTGCAACAGGAGACCATGTCGCACTAGTGTTTCAAGACGGAAAACGCACGCCCCACGTGACCTTTTCAAGTGACCTGTGCAATGTGTCACTTTCAGTAACACCAAGCCATGCCGTTTTTGCCATTTTTCGTAGTGGTCGTCGGAAAAATACGTTTTATAACGTCAACAACTTACGTGAAAACTGATACGCCTTTGTCCGCTTATTTGAATTATCGATAGAGCGAATCTCGTCTTGCAAGAGGCAAAACCTTACCTGTTTACGCAACAACTTTAAGTGGTTGACAAATTATTAATGCCTGTGAAACGGCTGAGTAATTTCATTGTAAAATTGAATATCGAATTACGTTTTCACAAGCTCATTCGAGGTTGCATTCAAGGAAAGTTCGTCATCACAACGCCGATTTATTTGTGCTCAAAATATCTAGAATCATCGGGACGTAAAACAAAGCTATCAAAAATGACGTTAACGTCAATCATTGGCCATATTCAGGACAACCAAGGCACACGTGTGAATGTATTAAGTCAGCTTGTTGGTCTGAGATCGGCCGTTGTGGTTTTTGCTAACCATTTTGAAATGCGCATGGTGTTACCCCAATTATACACCGTTGAGTTAGCAAAACGTAATAAAATACCAATTGCAGGTACTCTGATATCTGATATCTCCCACCCTTTCAGTCCGATTCAAAATCAGATGCAGTCAGTTTTCCAAGTTTGGTTATTAGAGAGACATCAATCAATTGTGAAGTGTTTTCGCAGCCCTGTGCGCGGGGTTTTGCTACTACGGCAGCATATTAATTTATATTGTAACGATTATTTTCGCTTTCTCATCGTGCAGGTTTTAAGGGTTCTAGTAGTTAATTACTCGAAGCACCTTGAAGTGAAAACTAGTCGCCGCCTGTCAGATCAAGTGGGCGTAATTTATGAGTATAGCCGGTGATCTTAAGGGGTAAGCGGGAATATGTGCCTTGAGTCTTTCTATCGAAATGTTGTGAGCAAAAGCAATGGCCGAAGATGTTATAGTGCATACATTCCTGTTCTCGCCTTTGAGGATTTGATACAGCAGCTCTTCTTAGAAATTACCTCAGTTGTTGAAGTTGCATCTCTACGCCGTCTGACCCAGCTCCCGACTTGATCAGTAGGTCAACAAAGGTTCAGAAAATGTGCGATGGCAGCAGTGGTGAGCATAAACCTGTAGAGGTGCAGCTAGGATTGTAATCAAGGTATTGTGTTGTTATAACTACGTAACCCATTCTTAAATTTTAGTGTTGTTCAAATAATAAGTAACTTAAGTTTAAATAGTTGACAGGAGTCATTAACTGGTATCTTTTAGCAGCGTGTGAATCCCTTATGACGTCATATAGATGTAGGAGTAATTTTGCTTTATTTAGTCTGTGTTAATTATACATACTTGTATTCAAATTCAATATAATCAGATTAACTTAATTCATACCTTTCTTTAATGGTGTTTGCATCCCACGTCCCATTGCATTTTTGTGTTTTATTTAAGCAAAGAAACGCAGACATTATAAAGCAAAAGCCATTGTTTTTAGTTTTAGTGTCATCGTTCCAAAACAGTTTTTGAATATATCGGAGATACTTCTTATATGTAAATATGATAAAAACAAACAGATCAACGAAATATGTCTCCAACTTGAACAACACTCTACCCAACACGAATCGAAACAACTATATGACAAAGTAAAGTATCTGTCACGAGAGTTTAAACCCCGAACACAAATCATTCATGATGAGCAGGGCAATACAATAACGAACGTGGATGAAATTGGTAAGGTCTGGAGGAGATACTGTCTTAATCTCTTTGATAATAAAGGGCTTTATAGAGAAGTCGACAATTTAATCAACATAGAAGGCAACATTGAACCAAGTATCTTACGTTCAGAAGTTGAAGCTGCAATAAAATGTCTAAAGAATGGTAAAGCTTCTGGAAGTGATGGTATAACCGCAGAAGTACTCAAAGCGATGGGCAATATTGGAGTTGATGAACTACACAAAATTTGCAACAAGATATGGAATACCGGAAAGTGGCCTGAAGAATGGTGTGCATCAACATTCGTGCCGTGGTATAAGAAGGGTTCTCTTACAGACTGCAGTAATTACAGAACTATTGCGCTAATTCCACATGCAAGTAAAGTCCTACTGAACATCCTCCATAAACGTCTAAAGGTTTTTCTCCTACCACAAATATCAGATGAACAAACTGGCTTTATACCAGGCAAAGGCACTAGAGAACAGATCTTAAACGCCCGTCAATTGATAGAGAAAGCACGAGAGTTTGGTGTAACGATGTATCTCTGCTTTGTAGAGTATTGAAAGGCATTCGACTGTGTAAATTGGAATCTTCTTTGGAACATACTAAACGAAATGGGTACCCCGAACCACCTCGTACGACTGATCCAAGAATTATATGAAAATAATCAAGCCGACGTAAGAATCAATACAGTCAGGTCAAATAAATTCTCTACTAAAGCCGGAGTCAGACAGGGTTGCATCTTATCACCAATTCTATTTAATATATATAGCGAGCGCATCATGCGGAAGGTACTGGACGGGGGCGAGGTGGAGTGTTGATAGGGGGGGAGGAAGATCAGTAATCTTAGGTATGTAGACGATACACTTATTATAGCATCGTGTAAAGAGGAACTGGAAGAGATCATGGATAGGTTGAAAACCACTAGCGAGAGATACGGACTAAAACTAAACGCTAATAAAACAAAAGTTATGATAATAGATCGTGTGCATAACAACCAACCACAAGTTCAAAATGTCGCAGGATATGAAACGGTAGAAAAGTTTAACTATCTTGGTTCGCTGATCACAAATACCGGTGAATGCGGACAAGAAATCAAAAGACGTTTGGCGATAGCAAGAACGGCCACAACAAAGCTGACAAAAATCTGGAAAAACTCAGCTATAACAAAATCCACGAAGTTAAGGCTCGTTCATTCACTTATCTTCCTTATCGCGATGTATGCAGCAGAAACATGGACCTTGAAAAAAGCAGACATACAAAGAATTAATGCATTTGAAATGTGGGTATATAGACGTGTCTTGCGTATACCGTGGACAGCACACCGGACCAGTCTCTCCATACTAAAAGAATTTAATATTGAATCCCGACTGTCCACGAAAGTCAGCCAATCTTTCCTTCGATACTTCGGTCACATATCCCGAAGGAAGAATTCTATGGAGAGTTTAATTGTACAAGGAAAGATTGAGGGACGTAGATTAAGGGGTCGATCACCTAAAAGATGGGTTGATCAAGCTGGAGCACTGACAGGACATACCTTGCACGATGCTATACACTTAGCTGAAGATCGCAACGCGTGGGCAACAACTGTGTCAACTACCTGATAATACCACCAAACCCATTCGTGGGGTAAAGGATAGAAGAAGAAGAAGAAGGCTTCTTATAATTCCTTATAAAAATTTTAATTGATTTAAATTTAAATTGGTTACCGTTTGAACTTTTTTAACATACTATTCTATATTCGCATGGAAGTCGCCTCACTATCAGTAATACAATCGTTGTACATCACGCTGGATTGTGCTACCATTTAGTTATACATTTAAAAGCTACAGACGACTATTCAATTAGCTTACATCAGTTTGTGACCTATATACTGACTTCTCTGTATCAAGTGGGACTTCCGAGACTGGCAATTGTTGTAGCATATTCTTGTAGCATTGCATCCTACAAATATTGTTCAGACTTTGGCAGGGGTTGTGTATAGTTCATACTTGGCCAGGGTCACGGAGCAAGAAAATGCAGTCACACGCGAAAAAAACAAAGATAGTGTTGAAAAGTACTTGTGCGAAAAACAATAACATCGTAGATGCGCGAGAGATCAAAAGCGTGCGTGGATCCGAGCGGCCGCATTTAGTGTAGCGTGAATTCGTGGTTGAGAAGAGCGATGCTGAAAAGCAAGGTAGACGGCAAATCATTCTCTTGTCCGCTACAAATTGCGCCTTCGCCAATAACAGTGGTTAATTTCGATTGTTGTTAAAAGTAAAAATACAGTCCATTGCTGCTATCGTTATCAGTCTTCGTGGAAACAAAATCCTCAGGTGTAATAATAATTTGCAGCGACAAATTTTAATAAACGATTACAAGTACACTAAAGTGAAATTAACAATTATATATAACTACAACTTTAAGCTAACAGTAAGTTTGATTTCGGACGCTTCCACAGCCGTTGTCATTAATTAACGAATGACTTCTGAGATTCGACTGCACTTTTCGTTCACTTTCATAAAAGGCTTCATCAGGAATAAAAACAAAGAAACACTTTAACTCGACGCAAAAAAATTTGCGCCTCTGGCATAGTGTACATGCTAAGTTAAAGTACTCTTTTATTTTTAAATAGCTTGAGTAACTACGCAATCTTGAACAAAAAGTCATGCCTGGAGCTCCAAGCTCAAAAGGAAGCTATCTAGAGACCTAATCAGCAGTGACTAATTACTTTAATAACGAATATTAATGCCTTATGTGCTATATATTAACAGCTAATTATAGTGAATAAGTTATATAGACATCGTTAGTGTTATTCAAGTAAGGTAATCTACATAACTTAACCATGTCATAAATACCATTTGGTGCTGAGATGACATAATCTATATTGAAAAACAACTAACCACCAGTTACCAATAATAATTATGGATAATTCCTCCTGATAACTACATTCAGCCAATTATAAGTTTTAATTGATTGCTATTCATAAATATAACTATAATTTTGGAGAATTAGCACATCGACATAACGCTAGATGAAAGTTCAAGCTCATATTAGAAAACACCCAACGTTAACTAGTACTCGTAATATTTTTTACTTTTTGTATATATCTAAGCAACGGGACACCTGTTTAGGGTACCAGGGTTTTTAGATGAAGAAGAAGAAGTATATATCTACGATTAAAACTAGTCCGCAATCTGTATTATTAATTGGAAATGCTTATATAACGGACACGACATGCACAAGACCACAGTTTAAATATACAAATTTTAGCTCAACCGTTAATATTAGAAGAGCAAAGAAACAGGTCCCTATTTAATGTAGAAAAAAATTCTACCATAAAAGCACCGCCAGCTACAGCTAATCCGATTATCCACAAAATAAACAAACCGCGTACGTGTTTCCATTGAAGAACAATCAGTTCTTCTTTATTATCATCAAATCTAGGTGGTTGGCCAACGTAATATATTTTCTCATAAAATCCACTTTCCAGCAGCCTTCTAGTCAGCAAGTCGAATGTGGGCAGAAAATAATGCCCTTTTCTAGCATACACTACACCTTCAATTGGTTGGAAGAAATTAGTTATTGTAACTATATCAACCATTGATTGGCTTTTGGTTCGAAAAAAGTTTTTTCAACATGTTTTGTCCTACATAAGACGAGCAGTTTCGATTATATGCGATGTTGTATACGGTAGAAGTTATGTTATTGATCGACTTGGACGTACGAGAAGGCGTTTTAGCCCTTTTTCTTATTTTCTCAAATGCAGTTGAATTGGCAGCTAGCTGCGCTGTTCGTAATTCCAATTGTTTAGTCATCAAAACGGGCAGATCTAAGTCAGCAAAATCCTCTAAGGTCCTTGTTGTTCTTTCATATTTCGGGTTGGTTAGGACGCTTATCAACTTACCTTGAAACACAATGTTGATATGCATGCTGTAAATTAGGTAAAATAAGGTAAGCAGGTGAAAAGATTTGCTGTTTGATGGCATAGGTGCGGATAAATTCAAGGTAAACAGAAAAATCGTTAAAATACAACGGTAAATTCTGTCAAATGAAGACAACTCTAAATGCACCTTTGCTACCACCCACCAAATAATAACGGCAGCAACGAAAGTTACTAAAATCATGTTTCAAGCCTTACTGTCAAAAATTGAAACGATGGCTTTTATTCCTGAAATTTTGGGAGACCGGGGTGCCAGCCAAACCATATTGTCCCAGGAGAAAGGAATGCTGATATCGAGCATCATATATCTGTCTAAATACCTTGTAATATCAATTTCGAAGGACATATCTTGGTTACGATTCTGTAAAATGGGTTCTGTCCTATTGACAAAGTTGACCGATACGTTTGCCCTCAAAAAGAGACCAGAAAACTTCACAAACTTCAATATTTCTCCTAAAGCATGTCTCGTCTTTAGTATTACCTCTGGATTTTTGCTGATAGAGATAACTATATTAAAATTACAAACATCAACCTTCTGCATAAAGCGGTAGAAGTTCGGGTGTTCTACCTGATTGCAGTTTTTTGGGGGTTGTAACACTACCCTCCTAGCACATCCGCTTTCTTTGTGAAAAGGATTGGAAATGTACACTAAACTCGAGTTCTGTTGCACAATTACAACTAGAATGACGTTCATAATGTCAAAACTCCAAAAATATTTGAAGATAGCTTTCACCACGGTAGTTGACGTCACGATTATCATAAAATGACCACGAGGACTTTCCCTCTCATTCCAAACAGGTGTCTTCATTAGCTTAGCGAGAGTGCTATTCAAGCTAAACGTTCCTTTAGTTAGAAGCACATATTTATAGTAGGTTTTCAAGGACATCGCAACAGGGTTGTCAATTGAGACAATAATTCTAGGGTTATCCACTTGCAATGGAATCAGATCGCTTAAGCCGTTCTCGAAAATATAGTGAAGAGTTTCTCTAGTAGGGAACAGCTTTGGCATTAAATTCGATAGGCAACTTTGAATATTATCCTTGTCATCAAAATGATATAGACGAATGCAACAGCAATAAATCAATTTTAAATAAATTATTAGAGCCAGCTGGTAGTATTTTTTATGCATCGGAAGCTATTAATTGTGACGGAGTTTCGGCTTGAGTTATAGCATACGTTCAGAAACTGTACTGATAGAGGTTTGGAGTAGTTACTACTCTGGTAATAAATTTTCTAACTTTTCAGAAAAAGATAACAGGCAGGCAAAATAATGTAGCTTTAAGCCACTGTGGTGATTTTTTAGGCAACTGATGGGGTCACCCACTACGACTTTCTTTGTTGAATTATGTGCAAAATTCAGTCTGTGGAGATATGAATCCTCTTCAAATAAACAGAAAAAAATACGCCTACTAGCTAAGGCTCGCCGTTGCGTAACTTTGAAATTGGCTCCGATAGAAGATCCAGTTCTAAAAATAAAAAAGTTTAATTCTCACAGCAACTTATGGCACATTCAATGATGGCACATGGCACAATTTGTATTTTGTTAAGCCTACGAAACCTTTTAACCACGAAGTTTCTTATTATTGTTATGCAGAACTTCAAAGGGGAAAGAGGTAGTGTTCCTATACAGTTGCATAATTTGCGAATTTTAATACCTTTGTAAGAGTCACTCTACTTATTTATTGTTCTTCTTTAAGCATGGGTCACACGATCATTTTTTGCATCAAATTTGCTTGTCATACACCAATGATGACGTATTTCATGACGTCAGCCTCATAGTTGTCAAACATTTCTAAAAAATAGGACGGGCTCTATTTCGGTGCAACTTTTTCACGCGATTCTGCGCAGTGCGTGAAAGTGGTATTTCACGATTTAGGGTTTTTAGGTTAAGAACGCATTTTTACTTCAGAAATAGCCATGTCTTGGACGCGTGAGCAAGTGTCGGCCCTAATAGACGCCTATCAACAAGAGGAGGTCTTGTATTTCGTAAAAGACCCCAGCTATCATAACAAGCTAGCACGGAATGAAGCGCTAACGCGCATTACCCTGCAAATCCATCCTGAAATAATTTCTAAAACTACCATTGATAACACCCCCCGTTCTTGGTCACGTCGTTGTAACCACTTGCGGGACCACACTTTTCGAGATGTTCGCTGTTTCTTATTACACAACCCTAGACCTAAACCTACTAACGACAGGATAATCACTTGCTCTTCCATTTTGAAACAAAAATAAACGTTAACAATTCGTGCCTTTACAGCAAACCATAACCTCACAATAACAGCTGATTCTAATAGTTGCACAACAAGTTTTATGGTGTGACCACCCTGTTTGATAGAGAGAATCAAACATTGTTGTATGACGTCACGGAACGTGTTTGACAAGCAAATTTGATCCAAAAAAATGATCGTGTGACCCATGCTTTACAGATCTATTCATCATATAGTTCTCAGAGGGATAGAGGAATATGACCGGTTTATTTGTCGCAAAGTTTACTACTTCTATGAATTTTGTTATTATTTTGGGCTTTTGTTACAATCATAAATTATGCATAAAAATAAACTGATAAAAAGATGTCATTGTCCAAAACTTGTTTTGTATGTAAACGATAATACGTTTCGCCTAAAAAGTCGCCGTTGCTGATAGCTGACCCTAATCATCAATTTTCTCTTTGAACTACCGCATTCGTTGATAACAAAATTGCTCATATTATTTTGATTAGAAGCTACGCGTTAATGTTCTCTGAAAAGCATTATCCTTTATCTAATAGACTTGTCTGTCCGGGACGGTGTTTTGTCTGTCCGGGACGCTGTTCAAGCAGCCAAACCGTAAGAGATAGAGAAAAAAGTTATGAAAGTTATATGTTTGGAATGGTTATGTTCGGTCAGGAACCGAATTTCAGTCACGTGACACCTCCGGTTTTCGAGATATCACGTGATTTCCGTCCGTCCGGGACGCTGGTCCGTCCGGGACGCTGTTTCAGCAGCCAAACCGTAAGAGATAGAGAAAAAAGTTATTAAAGTTATATGTTTTAAAATATTTTAAAAAATATTATTGTTTTTATTTAATACGCGTTCTATTTGAAAACCGGTCTTTTTTGTTTTATTAAATGAGACATTTGTCTCACTGGTTGCTAGTCTTAAATAATACGCTCGACATGTCTGCACGGACATACTATATCTTAATGGAGTATTGGATACTTAATTATTACCTTAAAATTTGAAGCCGTATTATACAGGGTATTGCTTCAACTAATTCATGTACTTCAACAGAATTGTGTACAGAGTGTTTACTAAGGGTAACATAGTAGCTTTCTAGAAAATAATCTTATTATTTCAAGAACTGATTATCTATGAAAATGCAACTGAAAAAACTGAACTTTACTTTTAGGCCAGTCGATAAGTCTTTTAAAATGGCTGATAGAGGGAGTAATTCCAGACAAGCTGGAATCAATTTTAATCTGTTCTGTTGGGACTCAGAAAATATATATTATTTTTGCACCCCTTGACAGGCCCGGATTTAACCGCTATGCTTAAAAAAAGGTCGTAATATTAGTGAATATCTCGATTAGTGTCAACTTTTGAGCAAAATACGTAGTTGTCAAAATTAAAGAAGAGTAAATTCTCTACAAAAAATGTTCTATACATTTTTGTTATACATTCGCTTGGTTCGAATTCATAGGCGTCGAAATATTTTTTTTTTGAGCATTTGCTTGTTACTTTGTTTTACGATAAAAGAATTAACCCAAAAATTGAAATTGAGTTTTCAACAGATTTTCACGTTTTAAAGTCCCCTGAACCCAAAAAACATGTTTTTTTTCATTGCGCTGTCTGTGTGTCTGTCTGTCTGTGTGTCTGTTTGTGAGCAGAATATTTCAAAACGAAAAGAGGTATGACGTTGAAACTTCATATATAAGTTTTGTGTACTATCTAGATGCGACAGCAAGATTTTGAAGAAAATCGCATAACCGGAAGTAGGTGTTTACTCTTGTGATTTTTCAGTTTTTTTGGATTTTTTCAAAAACGGTTCTGACGATTTTTTCCAAACTTTAGAATTTTATTAAATTTTTAACGTGTATTGATGTGAGCTAGACAATTTTCCAGTCGAATACTTCTAAAATAGGTTTCTTTTGTTTTCTTTTCCAATTTTTTTTATTAACTCCTTTTTTAAATAAAACACCCAGTATATTATTACATTCTTGAATTCAGTTTAAAATTTAAAGAAAATGTGTCTCTTGAACTAACGCTCTATTGTGTACGGCTTCTATACAAATTGTAATTTTGAAATTTTTTGACAAATGCTTGTATGTATGTATGTATGTATGTATGTATAATACTTGCGGTGTAGAGGCTGGTGCTTTATGTGCTTGCATCTGGCGGTACAATGCTCAACTTGCCCCGATTCGGGATACAAAGTTAAAGATTAAAAATAAAATTTTGGCTAATTTTAAAATCACTATGAACGAATGACAGCAACTGTATCCCAGGGGAAATTCTTGTTAAATGAGAGAAATAAATATCGAATGATGTCGATGTGTAAACGATTAACGAACGAAGGTTTCAGAGTCAAGCAGGCTGCCGAAGATGCTGATACCTTAATTGTCAACACTGCAATTGAAGAATCAATTCACTACAAATCAGTAATTATATTACGCGAAGACACTGATTTATTGGTCGTTCTTACCGCCTTGAATGAGTCTCGCTCTAACATTTATTTCCTGAAGCCAGGCAAGGAAAAGCCTCGGAGCAGGATGTATGCACCCCATAATATAAATTTGGATTATTCAATTAGGGACAACATTTTATTTCTGCATGCATTTAGTGGCTGCGATACTGTTTCCGCACTATACAGGCAGGGGAAAATGAAGTTCATTAAACTTCTATAGAAAGAGAAAAACTTACAGAAGGCTGTTCAAATTTTCAAAGACCCAAACGCGTCCCCAGAGGAAATAGATAAAGTGGGAGAACAATTTCTTCTTCTTCTGTATGGATCAAAACTCTGTGTATCATTGAACAGGTATAGATACCAGTGTTTCGTACAATCTAATAACAGAAGTTTACCACATCTAGCATCATTACCACCAACCAAAGGCGGCGCAGCTCGCTTGCACTCGTTCCGTACTTACAACCAAATTCAGCTATGGTATGGAAACGAAAAATCACCTTTAGAGTGGGGATGGAGAAATTCAAAGAATGGATTAATGCCCATTCCCACTGTACAAGACGCAGCTCCCCAAGAATTACTAAAATTAATTTCTTGTAAATGCGCCAAAGGTTGTAATGTATCTTGTAGCTGTCGCAAAGCAGGTTTTCATTGTTCAGTAATATGTGGTTTCTGTCAGGGCAAATCTTGTTTGAATACTGTGAACGTGATCGAAGTAGACGACGAAGACGACGACGAGGACTTGCATGTCGATCTAGAACAATCAATAGAACATTTTCAAGATTATGAAGCAAATTCGGAACACGAGACAGATATTGTTGAAAGTCAAAGTGATATTGAACAACCACCAACATGAAAAAAGCAAAAAAAATGATGAGCAGTCAACTTCAAAAGAAACTTGAAGTTAGCAAAGTTGGAATAGTGGATTAGACCTATTGGGGATACCACTTAAATAAACGCGCCGAGTACTCTACCTCTAGGTGGTGTGGAAGCTAGTACAAAGTAAGCGACATAATTTCTTTAAAAATCGGGTGTGATACACGCACATAACTTCCTTTCATAGTGATTTTATAATTATGAAACCAATGAATTGTTTTCTCGTAATTATGCAGTACTCTCCGCCTGATTGCAGGCAACTTTCGTTGTTTTTCGAACAATACAGATCGCAATTGAAACAGTTCTAGTGGAAATACAGGTTTCTATTTTCTCTTTGGAAGGTTCGTATTTAAAATACCGGTTCAGGGCTCTGTGTTATCGGCACCAACAACTTCCGCCGTTGTCCTGAAATGGCGTTGTTGTGAGATGGCGTTAGGGAAGCGGGCTTTTTCGTGAAAAGTTTCTTGCTAAGATGTCCGCCCGCTAAATTGGTCGTTTTGGACAATCTTCGAGGTGCAGCGTCTCCCATGTAGGAAGCTGAACTGAAAGAAGGGTTCGTAAAGGACGCCCAAAGAACCTAGTGGTTGTGGCAGCCGTTATTTTAACATCCTTTCCGTCGATGGGCCAGGAAAGATTACCAAGACCTCTGATAGTGTAAAAGGACATTTTTCTGTTAGGCGATTATCAGGCTTTCCTGGGTAAGCACGCTTCTCTCTTCTTATTCGACCACTAATTTTGGTTGTGTGTTTGCTCAGCTTCTTGCTTCGGGCTGAGATCATCCCAAAGTCGATTGCTGTGGTTCCTCGCACACCCCTCGGAGAGATTTGAGGCAGAGTCCTGTTCGCGTTGGCTCACAGCTTCCCTTAGGAGCAGCCCCCTGGTGTTTGGAGTGACCTTGTGATGCCGAGTCTGGTTTGAAACCTACCTCGATTATTTTGCACTTTGTTATACAAACTCTCAAACGATTTCGTTGTGCGGCATAGTATTATGTTCGTTAACTGCTAGGATGCACTGGAATTTTCAATTGCCTGGGTTATCTTGTTTAGCAATTCATATAGGGTTCTTTTATTAGCGGCTTCACCGCAAGTAATTGTTGTAATCAGGTGTCACACGAAGTGCGAGCTTTCGCTGTGCTTATTTTAAAGTAATTTCGCCGAAGCTCATTTTGGATTGAAATTTCGCTGAGCGAGTGACAAACCTAGTTGCGATAGTTCCATGCTCCTTCGGATTAATTAAAATAGCTGGAACAGTATTCAGCAGTCCTTATTTCCATAGGGCAGACAGATCTGATTGCTTACGTGGGTATTCGTAAATTATTAACTTGATACATACTAAAAAGTGGAACGCAGTACAACGGTGACATTCCCTTAGCCTTCGGTTTGCTATTAATCAATGTGTTTTGGCCAAATTTAGTGTTGAAAGTAAGTCCATTTAGAAATTAGTTACGAGGCCGTCAGCCTAGCTGCGATTTCGGATGCACCCGATTGAATCTGTGAAATAAGTAACAATGTGATATATATTTGCCTACTGTGATACATATTTATTTTGTGCTAGTCTTGTCTGTGTACTTTATGCCAGTAATTACAAAACAATTTTATGCCTCCCTGTTATCCGATCCACTATCCATTGGATATATTATACGATTTATCACTCTGTGGGTTTTGTTTTATTGTTTACGTTGCATTGCTATCTTGAGCGAATTTAGTGGTTTGTTGCTTAAACGAACGAGTGGAACATAGGCTAGAAACCTCTTGGCGCCCTTATCCGTTCGATCTTTAGTTTTTTTGGAAAGTAAGTGGCCCACGACCCTTCTCCTGAGTTAGTGCGAGCATGTTCCGATTTACCATCGGCAATTGTTGATGTAACAATTAGCCAAAATTTGATTTTTAATCTTTAACTTTGTATCCCGAATCCGGGGCAAGTTGAGCATTGTACCGCAAAATGCAAGCACATAAAGCACCACCCTCTACACCGCCATGTAAAACGAGGTTATACATACATTCAAGCATTTGTCAAAAATTTTCAAAAATTGCATTTTGTACAGAAACCATACAAAATAGAGCGTTAGTTTAAGAGACAATTTTTCTTTAAAATATTAAGCTGAATTCAAAAATTTAATAATATACTGGGTTTAAAATAGAGAATTAATAAAAAAAATTGGAAAGAAAACAAAAGAAACCCATTTTAAAGGCATTTGATTGGAAAATTACCTAGCTCACATCATTACACATTAAAAATTTAATAAAAATGTGAAGTTTGAAAAAATTATCAGAGCCGTTTTTGAAAAAATTTTAAAAAAACTGAAAAATCACAAGAGTAAACACCTACTTCCGGTTATGCGATTTTCTTCAAAAGCTTACTGTCGCATCTAGATAGTACACAAAACTTCTATATGAAGTTTCAACGTCATATCTCTTTTCGTTTTGAGATATTCTGTTCACAAACAGACACACAGACAGACAGACACACAGACAGAGCAATGAACAAAAACATGTTTTTTGGGTTCAGGCCACTTTAAAACGTGAAGATCTGTTGAAAACTTAATTCCGAAATTTTAGGGTGAATCCAATACTTCTTTTATCGTAAAAGAAAGTAACAAGCAAATGGTCGAAAAAAAATATATTTCGACGCCTATGAATTCGAAACAAGGGAATATATGACAAAAATGTATAGAAAATTTTTTGTAGAGATATTACTCTTCTTTAATTTTGATAACTATGTATTTTTCTCAAACGTTGATACTAATCGAGATATTCACTAATATTACGAAAAATATAAAAATTGAGACCTTTTTTTAAGCATAGCGGTTAAATCCGGGCTTGTCAAGAAGTGCAAAATTAATATATATTTTCTGTGTCACAACAGAACAGATTAAAATTTATTCCAGCTTGTCCGGAATTATTCCCGCTAAAATGTACTTGTCGACTGGCCTATTTCGTAATAAATAATTTTTAAAAATCCAAATACTTTTTACAGAAACGAATATTGGCCATATTACTAGGATTGTTCAACAGAAACAGGTTTTGATCGCATAGACGCGACTTGATTATCACGACAATTACATGCTGTTGTTGAAACTGTTTATTGGCGTACTAGTGAGGTGTCTGCCAAATTTCTTTGTGGTTGCTTCTTTGTGTGCATTTTTATGGAGCTCTGAAAAATCTGTCCAAAGATAATATTTAATTTTTAGTCGCCAAAGGACGTCCTTTACTAGAAATCCATAAGAGAGTGAGAGCTGTTGATGGTGACTTGGTGGTCACTACAGTTATTCACACACTACACTGGTTTAGTAAGGCAGAAAATTTTGACAAGGAAGATTTGGTTTATCCAGAACATGTTCATATTGCAACTCCAGATGAAAACATGTGGTTTATGCAAACTGCTTTAGAAGTAAGTAGACGCATTAAAGTCAGATAACTTCCTGAAATGATGAACGTCAGTATAGAAAGTATTAATTCCATTATTCGAACTCTTATTATCACAAAATTCATTTCTTTGGTCCACCAAAGCATTCGCTAAAGGAACAGCGGCTCACTTCGGACGCTGAAGTGCAGTTTGCTGTTCGAAACTGGTTTCGTTAAAAGCTGCAAAAATGTTACCAGCAGAAAATCTATATATTACTACAACAATAGGGCTCATGCCTTAATAATAATAAAGGTTTTTCTTTAAATTGAGTAAATAAAAATTATACTACAGCCTTCAAAGGTGTTTCTATTGAACGATCCTCGTACTTTAGATGTTTAAATGTCCGAAAAAACAATAACCACTTGAGAATTTTGGTATCTCAGGTAGATATTTGTTATAAAATTTACATTGTTCTGCGATTATATGAAATGTTTCTCGTTATCAGTAACTTCATATTAAAATACTTTGTTACCTCAATTAATTCGTTGGCCAAAACTTCTAAAAAGTTTACTCATATAACTACACTCGGGTATAATTGCCGGCCGCTAGCTTAGTCGAAGATTGCGTTACAGGTCTTTTAAGTAATAAACGTAGAACCAAACAGAGAGCTGCCCAGCGTGCCAACGAATTTTTATAAATAACGACAACTGTACCCAGGTGTTCAAAACGAGAATTCGTAAACTCAATCAGCACATTCACAAATATTTCCTGAAAGAGAGGCTTTAAATAATTCAAGTAGCTGTAACGAAATCAAATCCACATCACAATATAATCACAATTTGAATTCGCAGGTTGACATAAGTTAACAACTATGATTAATAGGTTATAATAACGAGGTACCTCAATCAAATGCTTGCAACCTAGTACATACTTACAGGTTCACAAAATAGCAATAAAATTTTATTGTACACATTAAAAATTAGAAGATTTTGGAAGGCGAAGTTACAGCGATGTCTATTTCATAGCTTGGAAGGAAATGCTTTGCGTGCTGCAGGTGCTGTCGAATCTCAAGGTCACGTCGGTGAATCGGACTTTAAAACGCCAGAATAAGCACGAGCGACTGAACACTGGTCGCTAGGGGAAGTTTCAACACAAAGGGGAGACTTAGACCTGAAGGTAGGTTTCTGGGTCGGGTTTCTTCCTGCGCTCTAAGAAATGCACGCTGCATGGGATAAACGGACCACGACGATAACACGGTTCGACTTCATGTTCTAAGCGGGATTTCGCATCCCAAACGTGGTAGAGACGACCACCTCTGCAAATATCGCCCTATGGCTCTCCGGTGACTGCCCGAATCTTCCGGGCACGCGTGACACTCGGTAATAGTAAAATCCGCCGAATATGGCGGGGAACTATAGTTGCCTCATAAATGCTTCAGGAATTCGAATCCACCCAAAAAGACGCAGGAAAACATCAGCCAAAACAAATCAAACTGCAGCCCACTCCGGCTTCATACGGTTCACCAAGTAAGGCAAAAAAGAACGCTGGGGAAATAAGTAGTAGGGATACCTCACTTCTGAATCAAATGTCAAAGGTCACAGAGCGTGTGGTTGTTGTCGGGGGGCAGAGCCCACAGCCGCCGTATTGTGGGGCCCCCTTGAGCAAGTTCGAAGGGAAGGTTCAAGGTCACATCAACCCCGGAGGGTAGAGCCCTAGCCGCCATATTGTAGAGCCCCCATGTGCAACATCAACCCCGGGCAGAGCCCTAACCGCCGAAACCCCATGCTCAAGAAGGGGTCGAAAGGGGGGAAGGTTTACATCAGGTTTTTTTGTATATTTAAATAGAATAACAAGTACTGGGCATTTTTAATAAAATGCAAATTTAAGTATAAATTGTTGTTTGTCATTCAACCCCTATCTCGTTGCACGGGGAGGGAGTGGGAGAAAGAAGGTAGTTGAGCGGGGCAGAGCCCTAGTCGCCATATTGTGGGACCCCTATGGGAGTTGGTAATTTCACAGTAGCAGATATGAAAAATGTTAAGTAGGGGTAGCGCTTTGAAACCCGTGTAATATAAAAGATACAAGTAAATTCATACTAGCGGGGGTTGGAGCGGATTTTTTCTTATTCTTGCTCTATCTTGCTCTCTTTTCAAGATTAAAAAAAAAACGCAATTTTGATCTTAGAAATAACCTTTATCTCGCTGCACGGAGTGGGAAGGGTGAAAGGAAGAGAGGCTTAAATCATGCAACCCTAAACTCGCGGCGAGGGGCGGCTGTTTGCGTCCAGGAATCTTTGAGTAAGCCACATATTTTACAGACATCCTGTATATTTTGGGGCACCTAACAAACCTTAGAAATTCGTGTTAAAGTACCGATATTATTATTACCGTATACCCAAATATCACAAAACATTTATTACGGAGGGCATAAAAATATGACTGATGTAATTAGCGCTCGCGAATACGTAATCCGGTGAAAGTGTGTACTTGCACCTGACCGCGGCTATTCATAATTTATGCCCGGAAAAAAATCAAAGGTCGCGCAACGCTAAATTGTAAATGTTTACCAATTAGGGGTGTACCTATGCAGCGGCTTTAGTTATTATATATTTTGTTTCACGTACAAGTTTATTTTAACTATGCATGGAATTACACCTCCTATAATCAATATATTAAAACAGGAACCATGTTTTTTATTTTTAACATTATTTAAGAACAATAATCTAATACTAGGTATTATAAGATTTTCGATTTGCTCTTTAATCCGGTGTTTGTAAAGGGATTATTAACTGCGTGCTTTGTACAGTAAATATAAATTAATACTAGATGCATGTAATCCACGCCCAAAAATGACATCTACATTTACATACAAAGTTTCGAAATAATAATATTACAGTACAAATAAATATTACCAGAAAAATAGTCAATCACGCAATAACAATGTAATAAAATATTACGCGAAATTCTCAAATGGTATGCTAAGCCGTTTTAGTTCTTTATTTGGCTCCATCGCCTAATTCCAGAATCACGATGTTGCACATATTTAGCTCCAAAAGCGGTATTTTTCGTCGGTTGGAGCTCCCCTCTGATGGCGTTTTTCCGAATTCCGAATCTCCTAGAAAGCACGCCGTTGAGGCGTGATGCCATTGGTGCCGGCATTAAGTTGTTTCATTTTATCGCCCCGCGATTGGCTGCTAAGGTTTAGTCACGTGGGGACGCGACCAAGGTGACCTTTGCCAACGCTTCCCTCTGGGCATTCAGCCGAGGGCCGTCGATCGAGTAAGAGGTCGGATAGTGTGTGTGAGTTCGTGAGGCGCTCCCGCCCTTGGCGGGGGCGTCAGCCTTTTTCCCGTCGAGTGCTGCTTCAGCAATTATGTGATAAACTGTTTCGCCTTAAGTGGCAGTTGTCCGCAGCCCGTTGCAAAGAACGCTCGTGTGGTGGTTGTGAGTCGGAGTTTTTCGAATTGTCTTCGGCGTAGCTTGGGTGTTTGGAGCCCAGTTCCTGCTTCCGTAAGTAAGGGGTCGTGCCCCCTTCATCTCGACCTACGAGGATCTGTTCCGCAGAACGAAAGTGGCCCATTTTTTGTCGTCCCGTTGTACGCGTCTTGGACGCGTCTCACGTCGCCATTAAGGCGGTTGTGCACTCATCCCTATAGCTGTTGTAACATCGAAGGTACCTGCCCCCTACGACTGCAGCCTGTCGCAACTCAACTGTACCAGGCTCCCTCGCCGCCTACGCATTAAGGTATGTGTCTTTAACCTGATTACCGCTGTGAACGCGAGTGCTAATTTAATCTTCGCTGTCCGCTGCATAAGGCGTCGCGCCAGCATATTGGTGCATTCCTTCAGAATTGCAGACTGTCCATATCGCGAGTGCTAATTTAATCTTCGCTGTCCGCTGCATAAGGCGTCGCGCCAGCATATTGGTGCATTCCTTCAGAATTGCAGACTGTCCATATCGCGAGTGCTAATTTAATCTTCGCTGTCCGCTGCATAAGGCGTCGCGCCAGCATATTGGTGAATTCCTTCAGAATTGCAGACTGTCTATATCGCGAGTGCTAATTTAATCTTCGCTGTCCGCGGCATAAGGCGTCGCGCCAGCATATTTGTACTCATTACTACTCATTACTGTTCATTACTGTTCACTACTGTTCAACATCTGTCGCTTAGTTTAGAGCGCGCGTGCCAGCTGGTGCCCTTAATTATAGTCTAAGTATAGATATAGGGCGACGCACTCTGCCGCCCCATTGTAACCCGAAGTTCAATACATGATTGGTTAGTTAAGGGAATTATTGTTTTGTTTCGACTTGTGCATGTTCTGTTACAGATAGACGCCCCCTTCATTGTACTGATTATTGTACAACGGAACGAGCGAGCTTTGAGCGTGCAGGTGGGTGAGACAGCTGCGTAGTCGCGGTCGGATTGACACCTAATTACAATCCTTGCATAAGGCAATCCCGAAATTGTTATTTGACCTTGCAACTCTTGAGTAATCCTATTGGCGGAGTATTTTGCATGCTTCGCTCCCGTCTAACCGTCCAGGCCCTGTTAGCCGGGTTAAGACAGGCTTGGTGGCGCCCTCATGATTTCGACATACCCTGTATATATTATGTCACCACACGCTTGCCCAGAACGTATCGTGTGACTCACGCCCGACTCCCTGAGCGTCCCAGCCGTGGCCTTTTAGCCTATTTCGAACCGATTTCAGGGCAAGTGTGCCAGTTTTTCAGGACTGATTCCGTGGTGCGATGCTCACCTTGGGTGGGTGTCGTAAAGTTCTTTTAATACCGTAACAGGCTAATTTTGGCGCCCAACGTGGGGCCTTTCAGGCCTTTCTGGCTTTGCTTTGCTTAGCCTTGTTGTGTCATTTATATTGTTGTCACAAATGTTTTTTTTCGTCATTTCGAAGTGGTATGGACTGGTAAACCGTTTTTTTTCTTAGTAGAATATTTTACCAAGCTTCTTTTCTTGTTTTCTATTTGTCTTTTCCTGTTTTCTTCTGTTTTCTATATGTCTTTTCTTGTCTTTTCCTGTTCTTAGTTTATTTTCATTAGTTTTCTTGACCGTGTATATGTTTTTTTTTAGTTGTCATTTGTCTTTACGTTTCTTTTCTTGTTTTCTATATGTTTTTTTTTGTATTTTCTATTTGTAGTTTTGTGTTTTCTTGTTGTTTATCGCCTTTTTGAGTTTTCTTTTTGCGTTTTTCCATGTCTCTTCATATTTTGAGTATCTTTTCCGTCATTTTTACAGTCGTTTCTTGTTTTTCTTAGCCAGTTCATACTACCGAGATCTCTCGTTGCATTTAGTGCAGATTTTATCCCGTATTAGTCGGATTTAGTACCAGATGTTGTTGAGTGAAGGTACCGACCTTGTTTTTTTTAAGTCTTTTCGAAGGCTTAGTTGGGAGTTTCGATTCCCTGTCGTTTACATTGTTTAGCCTTGGGCTAAGTTGACACTTTTGTTGTACCGAACTGACGTTTATCGATTTTGACGTTCACGTTATCGAGGTTTATCGATTTTGACGTTGATGATTCCCGATTTCGACAATTTTTTTTATCGTTTGGTGTTGTGCCGCGTTGATTTTTGGTAAGTAAGTTGGAATTTTTTTTTCACCTTCATGACCGTGTTTTGGTTTGTTGATAAGTTTTGGTGTGCTGTTGGTGTGCTTGGGGAGATTCGCTCGTGCGGTTATTACGTCCCTCAGGCCATCTTCTTAGTTGGTTTGACGTAGTTATTTTCGTTGGACTTTTATTTCATTTTCATTATTATCATGTACCGCCCAACTTTGTTTACCGACTTCTTCATGGACACCCCGAAAGTTATAGTAGTGTTTTGTACACTTTCCGTTAGCATTTAACGAGTTTTTACAGCTGGTCGGAATGCTTCGTACTTGTTGACGTTTTGTTGTCATTTACCGTACCCTTTTTGTCTGATGACGTCATGTTGTCACGTACCGTGTTCTTTGTGAACAGTTTCGTTGAAGCTTTTGAGCTTTGTGTAACACCAGGGCCCGGTTGTTCGCATAAGGTTTCTTAAGTGTATAGTGTTTGAGTGTTCAACAGATTTTTGAGTTTTTCTATGTAGTGATGCCCTGTTGTGTTCGTGGCCTAGCACTCTTTTACCGTACCGTTGGCCGTCGCCATTTTCAACCACCTGTGTGGGATTACATAAAGAGAGCGTGTTTCTGGTTATTTTGTTTCGTGCGGACCCTGTCGTAGTAAGGTAGTCCCTTTGGACCGCAGGGATTTCTGAAAAGGATTTATTGGGCATGCGTTATCGAACGCCTACACCCTTGGAGACTTGGTTCTTCTGGATTTTCTTTTGGTGTTCGGTGTTGGAGTCACTTTCGAGCTCGCGCTTTGCGGTTTAATAGTCGACTTGGCTCCGGCATCGGCATTGATTGAGGATTTCGGTGGACTGTGTTTTTCCTATTACTGATTATGACTATTTTTGACAGTTTCTGTCACAACCATTTCCCTTTTTTTTGGTGGTTCATCCTCTTCTCTTGGGTACTCATACCAGTTGTGGGATCCACACAATGCGCCGATCTCGTGACGCGCAGCGTGCCCTCTTCAGGTAACCCTTGGGTGGGATTTTGGACTTCCATTTCTATACCCCCCCCCCCCCCCGGCCCTGTTTTCTTTTGGAACGGTTGGTCGGAAGTGTCCACAGGTGTAAGACCTATTTTACCTGATTTTGACTTAAATTTACGTATTTTCTACTGGCCTATCCAATCTTTCTTCTTCCTCTTCTCTCTTCCCACCTTTGCATCCTATCTGGTGGCCAGTGTGCGTAATCCCTTTGGGGGTGCACTCTATCGTATCGAATGGTTTTTTTGTTTTGTTCGTTTTTCGTTGTTGCGTTTTCGTTTGAGTTCTCGTTACGTTGTCGCAAAATGCCCCGTTGATTTTAAGAGACTTCGGGAAACTCTCTTTCAAGTAAGGGGAGTGTTAGGTCATTTTGGTATTTTAAATAGCCACCTAGGCTTTAGGGCAGCGTGCCCGTATGCTAAGCCCTTTTAGTTCTTTATTTGGCTCCATCGCCTAATTCCAGAATCACGATGTCGCACATATTTAGCTCCAAAAGCAGTATTTCTCGTCGGTTGGAGCTCCCCTCTGATGGCGTTTTTCCGAATTCCGAATCTCCTAGAAAGCACGCCGTTGAGGCGTGATGCCATTGGTGCCGGCATTAAGTTGTTTTATTTTATCGCCCCGCGATTGGCTGCCAAGGTTTAGTCACGTGGGGACGCGACCAAGGTGACCTTTGCCAACGCTTCCCTCTGGGCATTCAGCCGAGGGCCGTCGATCGAGTAAGAGGTCAGATAGTGTGTGTGAGTTCGTGCGGCGCTCCCGCCCTTGGCGGGGGCGTCAGCCTTTTTCCCGTCGAGTGCTGCTTCAGCAATTATGTGATAAACTGTTTCGCCTTAAGTGGCAGTTGTCCGCAGCCCGTTGCAAAGAACGCTCGTGTGGTGGTTGTGAGTCGGAGTTTTTCGAATTGTCTTCGGCGTAGCGTGGGTGTTTGGAGCCCAGTTCCTGCTTCCGTAAGTAAGGGGTCGTGCCCCCTTCATCTCGACCTACGAGGATCTGTTCCGCAGAACGAAAGTGGCCCATTTTTCGTCGTCCCGTTGTACGCGTCCTGGACGCGTCTCACGTCGCCATTAAGGCGGTTGTGCACTCATCCCTATAGCCGTTGTAACATCGAAGGTACCTGCCACCTACGACTGCAGCCTGTCGCAACTCAACTGTACCAAGCTCCCTCGCCGCCTACGCATTAAGGTATGTGTCTTTAACCTGATTACCGCTGTGAACGCGAGTGCTAATTTAATCTTCGCTGTCCGCTGCATAAGGCGTCGCGCCAGCATATTGGTGCATTCCTTCAGAATTGCAGACTGTCCATATCGCGAGTGCTAATTTAATCTTCTCTGTCCGCTGCATAAGGCGTCGCGCCAGCATATTGGTGCATTCCTTCAGAATTGCAGACTGTCCATATCGCGAGTGCTAATTTAATCTTCGCTGTCTGCTGCATAAGGCGTCGCGCCAGCATATTGGTGCATTCCTTCAGAATTGCAGACTGTTCATATCGCGAGTGCTAATTTAATCTTCGCTGTCCGCGGCATAAGGCGTCGCGCCAGCATATTTGTACTCATTACTACTCATTACTGTTCATTACTGTTCACTACTGTTCAACATCTGTCGCTAAATTTAGAGCGCGCGTGCCAGCTGGTGCCCTTAATTATAGTCTAAGTATAGATATAGGGCGACGCACTCTGCCGCCCCATTGTAACCCGAAGTTCAATACATGATTGGTTAGTTAAGGGAATTATTGTTTTGTTTCGACTTGTGCATGTTCTGTTACAGATAGACGCCCCCTTCATTGTACTGATTATTGTACGACGGAACGAGCGAGCTTTGAGCGTGCAGGTGGGTGAGACATCTGCGTAGTCGCGGTCGGATTGACACCTAATTACAATCCTTGCATAAGGCAATCCCGAAATTGTTATTTGACCTTGCAACTCTTGAGTAATCCTATTGGCGGAGTATTTTGCATGCTTCGCTCCCGTCTAACCGTCCAGGCCCGGTTAGCCGGGTTAAGACAGGCTTGGTGGCGCCCTCATGATTTCGACATACCCTGTATATATTATGTCACCACACGCTTGCCCAGAACGTATCGTGTGACTCACGCCCGACTCCCTGAGCGTCCCAGCCGTGGCCTTTTAGCCTATTTCGAACCGATTTCAGGGCAAGTGTGCCAGTTTTTCAGGACTGATTCCGTGGTGCGATGCTTACCTTGGGTGGGTGTCGTAAAGTTCTTTTAATACCGTAACAAAGTACTCGGTGACGGTAGCCTATAACCTCTAAAACTGAGCTCGTATAGCGGCCGTCGCCGAAAAATATAGCCAAGCCGCAACCCAGGTGAGTTCAAACGCCCTAATATGGCCTAATGGACTAACCGAAACTCATAATACATTTCAGGGCAAGCGACCTTTGACACATTCGACGGGGTCATTGCGTAAACACATCGCCAGGGTAAGCGAATTAAACGTAGCTATAAACATCACGAAAGGGGGCCAGGCTATAATCTATTATACTATTAAACAGCTAAGGCTAAAAGTGCAGCTATCACTAAATTTATATTTATATCAACAAGACGAAACAAATCGCATAAAATGCCCTATTATCATCCATACAACTAATTGCAAATACGATTGCACGTGCCGAAGCTAGAGGCTGCGGGCGATTCCGTGGCGGACCTGGAGGAGCGACATCGAGGGCCCGAAGAGAAGAACTGGCTAGCTTCCGTCTGCGGGAACGACAATTGGAGGGGCCTTGCCTCAAGGCCAGGGGACAATCAAACAGAATGCAGGTAGGCGACGTTTCCAAGCGCTCCCAAGGAATGCAGCGCAGAGTGATTTCCAATACCCCAATAAACTAACCTGGGGTTAAAAGGTAGTCAAGGGTGGACGTGCAGGTGGCAAAAGCTAGCCCAACACTTTTTAATAAGCCTAAGATCGTGCACAGGCAGCACTATTATTATTCAATACGTAAATTTAGGAGCACCATTTTCCAATCACCTTCTTTTAGTAAAGGCAAATTCGCATAAAGTTGTAGAGCCCTAGTTCATAGTAATATTTATTGTCCAAGTATGGTTGTTGTTGCTAAGCATCCTGCCAGGTCTCTATCCTTTTCACACAGCCGTGTTTGGGCGACCTTCCCTTTTGTACCCATAGCAGCAAACTGATGGGAACACTAGCTCGCCCTGGGGAGGAAGTTGCGTGGAACCGACCCCGTAACTTCATTCAGCGAATTCTATTATGTGGCTGTGCTCCTTTAATTATGTATTGATCATGTCGAACCTTATAAGTCGTAACTCGTAACCACTTACCGTCCAAGTGTCGAAAAAATTTGACGTAATTAAGAATTTGGTCCGCTCCCAGCGGACAACAGTTTTAGGTCTTGCTTTCCAGTGTGTTGTTTAAAGGCACCTTCCACGCTCTTTCGACCTATTGGGTTCATCAAAAATTTGCACCACTATACGCAACCACGCATTTTTTCGTTTTGTATCGGCAGTGTAACGTCACATACTAGATACTTCTTAGAATTTCCTATAATGTATTGTTGCTAAAACCAAGGGGATTAATATAGAAGGAGCATTGAATCAAAGAGTACTGTATATATACTATAAATATAGTACTCTTTGATTGAATACATTAGTTCCTTCGTGTACTTCCGTCTATTTCTGTTGTTCATAGAATTAATGACATTTTTGTAGCGCTTGCTAACAAAGCAAATTGGAATTAAGTTAAATGTCTAATATAATATATGCAATAAAACTCGACCATGCAATTGCTAGCAGCAACTACTTTTAATTTAGTTGCTTTATTTACATTAGTTTAAGATATGTGACCTTAAAACCCAGCAAATTACTATTCTACAAACCTTCAAAATAAAATAATAATTGAAGAGCTAACTATCAAAAGGTAAAGATTATACTTATATAAAATTTAGAATTCAAGTGGATTATAAGGAACAATTTGTAAAGCATTAGTCTAAACAACAACGTGGCAATACAACTAAGTCTAACATATAATTCGACAAATAAAGTAAATATAGTTTAGAGTAGCTATTTTAGTGCGCCGTTCTTGTTCATCATGTGAATTAGAAAGTTATCGAGCAAGTGGTTGTTAGGGTATAAACGGGATTTTATGATTACACCAGACCGCACTTACCATAGGCAAAGATAATATATATTATCTTTGCCATAGGTATGCGTTGAGAGGCAACATTAATAAAGGGAGTAACTACTTGCGGGTGGGAGCGGCAGAAGGCATAATGTCAAACGAGTTATAATCAAATTAGCAGGAAAATAAATGGCTACAAGTGAGAACCATTCAATGAAATGCACAATAATTTAGCATTAGTGAACGACAGCTTGATAGTAGTGGACGATAGGTCCAAACGAAACGAAGAGCACGCGCACACGGAAGGTATTTTGCATTATTAGTTTTTTTTTATTGATGTTTGCAGCCATGCCTCTATATTACCGACATGGCTGCAATGGTTAACATTAATTTACAACAACAACCAAAGTACCGCTTTTCGTGCGATCAAAAATTGTCCACGAACTGCGTAAAACTCTGTGAAGTTAGCACCACAAGTTTAAAAAATGTTTTGTTTTCAACAGTTTCCGTTGTACCCCAAAGAGTTCTAGAGCTCTTTGCTATTTTAAAAATAGTTCTATCTATTTAAGACAAAAAAAATTTTAACGAAAATTTGGGGTGCTAATGTCACTTTTTCCTCGGACAAATACCACTATAACTCTTTTTCCGTCATACTTATTGAAAAATGTTATAACACTTTTTGATAGAACTCGCCAGGGTGCTACTAAAACTCTCACAAAATAAAACGACTTAAAAAAAAATTATAAACCGGAAAAATATCTTTTTTAATTTTTTTAAGTTCCGGTAGTTGTAATGGTAGTTCTGGTAGCACTCCGACAAGTTCTATCGAAACGTGTTATAACATCTTTCAATAAGTATGACGGAAATAGAGGTATAGTGGTATTTGTCCGAGGAAAAAGTGAAGTTAGCATCCCAAATTTTCGATTCACATTTTTTCTCTTAAATACATAGTCCATTGAGATGTTTTGTGTTTTGAATAAGGGTTGCAATGCAGTCAGCACTAAATTTGTTGAAAAAGCAAGTCGAACAATTCCGATATTTTCCTGTTGTAATTTGACAGAGTTAGATGCACTTTGAAACATTTATTTAATGCATTATTGTAGCAATTTAAGGATTTGCATTTCACTTACTTGAACTACAGCTATAGCTAGCTTTTAAAACCACTAGTGGGATTCCAGGAGTTGTTTTCCTTGAAATAACAGTTCTAACTTAAAATGTGAAAAAGTTGACGTTTAAGCTAACAATAGAAATGTTGATAATACAGATTACGCATTACTTACAATTTGTTGGTTGACATGACAATCTTTAGCTAATATTTCTAATTATAAACAGAAACAAATTCTCTCGCTGAAAATAAATATTGAAGAAGAGCGTCGGAAAAATGTCAACTACCAAAAAATCTATTGGTAAACCGGTAATTTTAGCATAATACTTTGCCTATTGTAATATTAATACAAATCGTCGAACATGCCACAAGTTGTGGAATGAATACAAACGCGATTTAAAAATGTTTTAAGTAAAAATTTCCTTGAGTGTCTTCCAAGCCGTGCAGCACATAGCAACCTTTACGATCCCGCAAAAAGCAAAGTCAAGGTCGCTCAACGTAATACAATTAAATTTAGCTGCCGTACTAGTACAGTGCCGCATTCAGCGATTTTGTAAGCAGAGCAGGAGCGAGAAAATTGTACCCGCATTGAAGCAAGTAGCAGTGCAGACGAACGTCCAACGCCCGAAAATCCTGTGGAAAACCCTAAAGTTTACGTGAGTCTAAATAATTATTACATTCTGTACAGAATAGAACAAAAACATGAAATGTTGAAGTCAAAACAACCATAGTTGCGTAAACGAGGCCTGGTAAGTTGTAGTTTAATAAGTAACAAGTGTTTATTTAAAATCATTTATTTGTTTGTTTATTTGTAAGCCTCAAGTATCCATGAAAACAAAAAGATTTTCTAGGAGTGGCTAAACAAGTAACTTGATTAAATCTCAGAAAGAGCGATTCAATTTCATTAAGCTTTTGTGATTGAGATTTAATCATAGCAATATATTTGTGTCAATTATAATTTTACATTTAGTTTTATTTGTCTGTTGCATTTATCTTTGCCCTTAATTTGTGGGTTTAATATATTTGAATTGAATTGCAATGTTTAGGTGCTGGTTTAAAAGTACTTTTTATGACAGTTACCCGAGAAAAAGAGGTTATCATTGTTACTATATGTTCATGAAATTAATATTGTGGTACAGGTAAGTGATTGAGCTCTTTATTTGATAAGAAGTCTCAGAATAAACATATATAAGGAGGGTCACAATCTGCGAAAAAAATCACAGCGGTATAGACAGAAATAGTTGTGTTTATCATGTGCTTATCTACTATTCACATGTATTCGTTAATAAAATATAAAACATTATAAGAACGTAGTAGTATACAATTACATGGTGCCGAAATCCAACGCGAAATAAAAACGAGATTAAAAATAAAATGTGTTTTTAAGGATGAGCGGGTATCAAAAAAGGGTTGTAAATTTATGGAATGTCCTTTATTTGTATTTTTATTTGTTTTAATCTATTATACAACGAGCAAATCTCGTATTATAACAAACATATCTTAAGTTGCAAGAACATAATTCTAAATTCAATTTTCCTAACAAGAAGTGGTAACGTGTCTTCCTTTACTACAACTGAGTAAGTTTAAACATATATAACAATAAATTACCAAAACATTTTTCTTTCTTATAGTAAAATTATCACATATAATCTCACAAGAGCATTAATTCTTTCCGGAAATTTTTTTGAGTGCGTTCCAACCACGTCGTATTAATTTGCCCGAGCGGGACGCGAGGGTAAATTAGGACGTTGTTGGAATCCACGAAAAATAATTTCCGGATATGAATTAATGCTCGAATGCAGATTCGGTAAGAAAATCGTAACGACACAAACCCTAAAAAGAAGTAAAGTCTACCTACAAAAAATGTCCAAGAAATTTTGTTGTTGTCTGGGTTACGGCTCGTGAACTAATTTTTCTATTGGTCATTAACGAGTGTCGTGCGATTTTCATGAAAAAAAAAATAACTTATGAAAGCATTGATAATAATCCTGATGGGATACTGCTATTTTTGGAATATAATAGGAATTTTAAAAAAAACAAGGATAAAAATAAATTTAGAACCAGAGCTATTGACTAAAAAGGTATGTATTGCATGTTTGAGGTTTTTGAACTTCGTTCACTCACTTACTGTCATATTTTGTGATTTTAGCACCTAATTTGTGTATTTTAACTTACAGAATTTTCAAAAATGTAAACTGATGAAGACGTGAAGTCGAAATATATTTTTACAATATTCATTGTTTTATATTAAATGTAAACGATTAGCTGCCAAGAGTTTTTCTACATATGAAATAAGTCAAAGATAAAAATATTAAAGTCACTTGCAAATCGCAATGTACCTCTTTTAGGTAGAAGGACTGTAAGATTTTAACAAAATAAAATCCTCTGAATAATCAAATTCGTAGTAGTTGAGTTTTAACCAGTATTGGAAAAAGAGATGTGTGTCAAATTAGGGTTTCTTAAAAAGATGAACCTCATTCAAACAATTCCAAGTAAATATTTGAAGGTGTAGAACGTCTAAAAAAGTGCACATGTGCAGTTAACCATTAGTCCTCTCCGAGGAAAATGGTAGAAGTTGATATTATTGAACTTATAGCAGAGTTATCCAAAGTAGCTTCTCCATTGGTAATCGTAAGAGTAAAATGGAAAAATTAGGTTATGTAGCCATCCTTCAGGTATAATCAAGAATTTGAAAAATGACAATATCTTTTGACTAGGTTGTTTTACTGAAAATTAGTGAATCCAAACGGTTTACTAGGTTAGTTTGCAGAAGATTTCCTTTTTCATTGGCCTCAGCCCTAAAACCTTTCCATCAGATTATGTCAGCATTACTAGGTGGATTAAAAGGAATAGAAGTATCTATCGACGATGCTTTGATATTTGCAAGGAGAGAAAATTAAACTCAACAAAAAAATATACGTAAGTAATCAACAGCAGTACAAATTTCTTGCCCATTCAGTTTCATCCAAAGGTTTGTAAGCAGACCAGGAAAAATAAAAACTATTTAACAGCTGAAAACTCCTCAAACAGTGAATGAATTACAGAATTTCTTCAGGTATAGCAGGTATAGTAAATTATTTAGCCAAATAACCGCACCACTACGTCTAGTTAGAGGACTAAAAATTAATGGTTATGGGATGCTGAGCAAAAACAGACATTTAAGAGATTAAAAGAATTGCTGAAATCTCCAGTTGGATTAAATTATTTTGATCATAAAAATAAATAAAGCTTTTAGTAGACGCTAATAGTACAGCACTGGTTCAACATTATCCCAAATGAAAGACTAGTATGTTACAGTGCTAAGGCTTTCAGAATCAATTAAACTATAATGAACTCTTTTTTTCTTAGTAACAGATTGCAAAAGAATTCCATGTGAGAGTCGAAACTGATCACAAACCGCTTGAAGCAATATTTGTAAATCCGTTAGAAGCTGCGCTCTCAAGACTGCAGTGGATGCCACTACTAGTACAGCAGTACGGTTTAAAAGTTACTATAAAAAAAGAACTAAGATGTATGTTGCTGATACTTTAAGTTGAGATTGTCAAGTGGATACTAAACAAGATGAAAGTACCAGGAAAATACCAATGGCACATATGGTAATACCCTTCACGAAGCAACTGCAAACGCAAATTAAAGAAACAGTAGACCCAGACCTCAAGAAATTATAATAGAAGTTATAGTAAAGTGTTCACACAATAATCGAAAACACTTACCAGAGCCACATTTGGCCACAAATGAAACAAGATATTCAGAATTTTGTTAACAACTACAAGACTTACCAAAAATTTCAAAGAGGCATTGTAGGCAAATCAGTTCTACTTTAAGAAGTTCCAGTCTATCCTTGCTCAATAGTAAGTAGCTAGCAACATTTTTGATATGAAAGGTTATGAATACTTAGTAATTGCAGATTGTAATGCAGCTCTTTTACTTAACTCTATACTCTACTGTACTATGAACTTGTATTGCTCTTTGTTTGTTAGTTTAAACAGTCGTAGAAACATAAAACCAGCGCTGTGTGCTTTTTTGAAGCCAAAATCACAGCTTCTAGCTGTGTCGACTGGAAAACGTCAGGGTTGCTTTCAAGGTGATGGTTCACTCTAAAAAACTCCACTTGAGATACAGTAGGTCTAGACTGCTTGTTAACCCACTTAATTCACAGGCGTAACGTACCTTGGATAATGGGCGCAAGTTAAATAAAAAGCCCGTCAAAACGACTTTTTTTTAAATACTCCGGTCGCTTACTCAATTGCGACTGTCTTCCCCGCTGTTCTTCACGCAATCGCGTGCTTTGTTCTGTTTATAACTCCACTGCTTGTAATCAGCTATATTGGTGCACACAAAAATTCACTCACGAAAAAACGCGTTTTAAGCTAATCAGTACATCATGAGAAATATGGTTCAGTTTTATTACTGAATCAAAAAACATCGTCAATCAGGGATATTGAGGCCAAAGGTAACCTATTCAGTAAAGGAAATATGGTTCAGAAAATATTTCTCCACAATCTGGGGGCAACTTAACGAATTCTGTTTGTAATAATTTCGTTTTTAATAAATTATTCTTTTAGTTGTATGAAGATATGATTAGATTGGAAACACGACCGGTTATGTAAAGTATTTACACAATAAGTATAAAATAGTATATTGTCTAACTAGTGCTGAAAGTTGGATATTTCACACGAATACGATAGGCAAGTGGCTCATTCGCAGAAGTGTGAAATATCCAATCAGCACGTGTTATACACTATACTTTTCCGACGACCACCAATATACTATTGATTCTTTATAATATAAATCAAATTTACCACTTTTAACCGCAAAATGAAACAAATATTGTTTAAACATCAACTTAAATTGTCATACTATTTCTGTGACATTAGCTTACTAGATTTTTGAACCGGCTTGTTTCGCGACTTGCGCGCTGTTTTATGCCGAATTGGCCGTGACGCTCTCGCGCATTTTAGTTGCAACAGGAGACCATGTCGCACTAGTGTTTCAAGACGGAAAACGCACGCCCCACGTGACCTTTTCAGGTGACCTGTGCAATGTGTCACTTTCAGTAACACCAAGCCATGCCGTTTTTGCCATTTTTCGTAGTGGTCGTCGGAAAAATACGTTTTATAACGTCAACAACTTACGTGAAAACTGATACGCCTTTGTCCGCTTATTTGAATTATTGATAGAGCGAATCTCGTCTTGCAAGAGGCAAAACCTTACCTGTTTAGGCAACAACTTTAAGTGGTTGACAAATTATTAATGCCTGTGAAACGGCTGAGTAATTTCATTGTAAAATTAAATATCGAATTACGTTCTCACAAGCTCATTCGAGGTTGCATTCAAGGAAAGTTCGTCATCACAACGCCGATTTATTTGTGCTCAAAATATCTAGAATCATCGGGACGTAAAACAAAGCTATCAAAAATGACGTTAACGTCAATCATTGGCCATATTCAGGACAACCAAGGCACACGTGTGAATGTATTAAGTCAGCTTGTTGGTCTGAGATCGCCCGTTGTGGTTTTTGCTAACCATTTTGAAATGCGCATGGTGTTACCCCAATTATACACCGTTGAGTTAGCAAAACGTAATAAAATACCAATAGCAGGTACTCTGATATCTGATATCTCCCACTCTTTCAGTCCGATTCAAAATCAGATGCAGTCAGTTTTCCAAGTTTGGTTATTAGAGAGACATCAATCAATTGTGAAGTGTTTTCGCAGCCCTGTGCGCGGGGTTTTGCTACTACGGCAGCATATTAATTTATATTGTAACGATTATTTTCGCTTTCTCATCGTGCAGGTTTTAAGGGTTCTAGTAGTTAATTACTCGAAGCACCTTGAAGTGAAAACTAGTCGCCGCCTGTCAGATCAAGTGGGCGTAATTTATGAGTATAGCCGGTGATCTTAAGGGGTAAGCGGGAATATGTGCCTTGAGTCTTTCTATCGAAATGTTGTGAGCAAAAGCAATGGCCGAAGATGTTATAGTGCATACATTCCTGTTCTCGCCTTTGAGGATTTGATACAGCAGCTCTTCTTAGAAATTACCTCAGTTGTTGAAGTTGCATCTCTACGCCGTCTGACCCAGCTCCCGACTTGATCAGTAGGTCAACAAAGGTTCAGAAAATGTGCGATGGCAGCAGTGGTGAGCATAAACCTGTAGAGGTGCAGCTAGGATTGTAATCAAGGTATTGTGTTGTTATAACTACGTAACCCATTCTTAAATTTTAGTGTTGTTCAAATAATAAGTAACTTAAGTTTAAATAGTTGACAGGAGTCATTAACTGGTATCTTTTAGCAGCGTGTGAATCCCTTATGACGTCATATAGATGTAGGAGTAATTTTGCTTTATTTAGTCTGTGTTAATTATACATACTTGTATTCAAATTCAATATAATCAGATTAACTTAATTCATACCTTTCTTTAATGGTGTTTGCATCCCACGTCCCATTGCATTTTTGTGTTTTATTTAAGCAAAGAAACGCAGACATTATAAAGCAAAAGCCATTGTTTTTAGTTTTAGTGTCATCGTTCCAAAACAGTTTTTGAATATATCGGAGATACTTCTTATATGTAAATATGATAAAAACAAACAGATCAACGAAATATGTCTCCAACTTGAACAACACTCTACCCAACACGAATCGAAACAACTATATGACAAAGTAAAGTATCTGTCACGAGAGTTTAAACCCCGAACACAAATCATTCATGATGAGCAGGGCAATACAATAACGAACGTGGATGAAATTGGTAAGGTCTGGAGGAGATACTGTCTTAATCTCTTTGATAATAAAGGGCTTTATAGAGAAGTCGACAATTTAATCAACATAGAAGGCAACATTGAACCAAGTATCTTACGTTCAGAAGTTGAAGCTGCAATAAAATGTCTAAAGAATGGTAAAGCTTCTGGAAGTGATGGTATAACCGGAGAAGTACTCAAAGCGATGGGCAATATTGGAGTTGATGAACTACACAAAATTTGCAACAAGATATGGAATACCGGAAAGTGGCCTGAAGAATGGTGTGCATCAACATTTGTGCCGTGGTATAAGAAGGGTTCTCTTACAGACTGCAGTAATTACAGAACTATTGCGCTAATTCCACATGCAAGTAAAGTCTTACTGAACATCCTCCATAAACGTCTAAAGGTTTTTCTCCTACCACAAATATCAGATGAACAAACTGGCTTTATACCAGGCAAAGGCACTAGAGAACAGATCTTAAACGCCCGTCAATTGATAGAGAAAGCACGAGAGTTTGGTGTAACGATGTATCTCTGCTTTGTAGAGTATTGAAAGGCATTCGACTGTGTAAATTGGAACCTTCTTTGGAACATACTAAACGAAATGGGTACCCCGAACCACCTCGTACGACTGATCCAAGAATTATATGAAAATAATCAAGCCGACGTAAGAATCAATACAGTCAGGTCAAATAAATTCTCTACTAAAGCCGGAGTCAGACAGGGTTGCATCTTATCACCAATTCTATTTAATATATATAGCGAGCGCATCATGCGGAAGGTACTGGACGGGGGCGAGGTGGAGTGTTGATAGGGGGGAGGAAGATCAGTAATCTTAGGTATGTAGACGATACACTTATTATAGCATCGTGTAAAGAGGAACTGGAAGAGATCATGGATAGGTTGAAAACCACTAGCGAGAGATACGGACTAAAACTAAACGCTAATAAAACAAAAGTTATGATAATAGATCGTGTGCATAACAACCAACCACAAGTTCAAAATGTCGCAGGATATGAAACGGTAGAAAAGTTTAACTATCTTGGTTCGCTGATCACAAATACCGGTGAATGCGGACAAGAAATCAAAAGACGTTTGGCGATAGCAAGAACGGCCACAACAAAGCTGACAAAAATCTGGAAAAACTCAGCTATAACAAAATCCACGAAGTTAAGGCTCGTTCATTCACTTATCTTCCTTATCGCGATGTATGCAGCAGAAACATGGACCTTGAAAAAAGCAGACATACAAAGAATTAATGCATTTGAAATGTGGGTATATAGACGTGTCTTGCGTATACCGTGGACAGCACACCGGACCAATCTCTCCATACTAAAAGAACTTAATATTGAATCCCGACTGTCCACGAAAGTCAGCCAATCTTTCCTTCGATACTTCGGTCACATATCCCGAAGGAAGAATTCTATGGAGAGTTTAATTGTACAAGGAAAGATTGAGGGACGTAGATTAAGGGGTCGATCACCTAAAAGATGGGTTGATCAAGCTGGAGCACTGACAGGACATACCTTGCACGATGCTATACACTTAGCTGAAGATCGCAACGCGTGGGCAACAACTGTGTCAACTACCTGATAATACCACCAAACCCATTCGTGGGGTAAAGGATAGAAGAAGAAGAAGAAGGCTTCTTATAATTCCTTATAAAAATTTTAATTGATTTAAATTTAAATTGGTTACCGTTTGAACTTTTTTAACATACTATTCTATGTTCGCATGGAAGTCGCCTCACTATCAGTAATACAATCGTTGTACATCACGCTGGATTGTGCTACCATTTAGTTATACATTTAAAAGCTACAGACGACTATTCAATTAGCTTACATCAGTTTGTGACCTATATACTGACTTCTCTGTATCAAGTGGGACTTCCGAGACTGGCAATTGTTGTAGCATATTCTTGTAGCATTGCATCCTACAAATATTGTTCAGACTTTGGCAGGGGTTGTGTATAGTTCATACTTGGCCAGGGTCACGGAGCAAGAAAATGCAGTCACACGCGAAAAAAACAAAGATAGTGTTGAAAAGTACTTGTGCGAAAAACAATAACATCGTAGATGCGCGAGAGATCAAAAGCGTGCGTGGATCCGAGCGGCCGCATTTAGTGTAGCGTGAATTCGTGGTTGAGAAGAGCGATGCTGAAAAGCAAGGTAGACGGCAAATCATTCTCTTGTCCGCTACAAATTGCGCCTTCGCCAATAACAGTGGTTAATTTCGATTGTTGTTAAAAGTAAAAATACAGTCCATTGCTGCTATCGTTATCAGTCTTCGTGGAAACAAAATCCTCAGGTGTAATAATAATTTGCAGCGACAAATTTTAATAAACGATTACAAGTACACTAAAGTGAAATTAACAATTATATATAACTACAACTTTAAGCTAACAGTAAGTTTGATTTCGGACGCTTCCACAGCCGTTGTCATTAATTAACGAATGACTTCTGAGATTCGACTGCACTTTTCGTTCACTTTCATAAAAGGCTTCATCAGGAATAAAAACAAAGAAACACTTTAACTCGACGCAAAAAAATTTGCGCCTCTGGCATAGTGTACATGCTAAGTTAAAGTACTCTTTTATTTTTAAATAGCTTGAGTAACTACGCAATCTTGAACAAAAAGTCATGCCTGGAGCTCCAAGCTCAAAAGGAAGCTATCTAGAGACCTAATCTGCAGTGACTAATTACTTTAATAACGAATATTAATGCCTTATGTGCTATATATTAACAGCTAATTATAGTGAATAAGTTATATAGACATCGTTAGTGTTATTCAAGTAAGGTAATCTACATAACTTAACCATGTCATAAATACCATTTGGTGCTGAGATGACATAATCTATATTGAAAAACAACTAACCACCAGTTACCAATAATAATTATGGATAATTCCTCCTGATAACTACATTCAGCCAATTATAAGTTTTAATTGATTGCTATTCATAAATATAACTATAATTTTGGAGAATTAGCACATCGACATAACGCTAGATGAAAGTTCAAGCTCATATTAGAAAACACCCAACGTTAACTAGTACTCGTAATATTTTTTACTTTTTGTATATATCTAAGCAACGGGACACCTGTTTAGGGTACCAGGGTTTTTAGATGAAGAAGAAGAAGTATATATATACGATTAAAACTAGTCCGCAATCTGTATTATTAATTGGAAATGCTTATATAACGGACACGACATGCACAAGACCACAGTTTAAATATACAAATTTTAGCTCAACCGTTAATATTAGAAGAGCAAAGAAACAGGTCCCTATTTAATGTAGAAAAAAATTCTACCATAAAAGCACCGCCAGCTACAGCTAATCCGATTATCCACAAAATAAACAAACCGCGTACGTGTTTCCATTGAAGAACAATCAGTTCTTCTTTATTATCATCAAATCTAGGTGGTTGGCCAACGTAATATATTTTCTCATAAAATCCACTTTCCAGCAGCCTTCTAGTCAGCAAGTCGAATGTGGGCAGAAAATAATGCCCTTTTCTAGCATACACTACACCTTCAATTGGTTGGAAGAAATTAGTTATTGTAACTATATCAACCATTGGCTTTTGGTTCGAAAAAAGTTTTTTCAACATGTTTTGTCCTACATAAGACGAGCAGTTTCGATTATATGCGATGTTGTATACGGTAGAAGTTATGTTATTGATCGACTTGGACGTACGAGAAGGCGTTTTAGCCCTTTTTCTTATTTTCTCAAATGCAGTTGAATTGGCAGCTAGCTGCGCTGTTCGTAATTCCAATTGTTTAGTCATCAAAACGGGCAGATCTAAGTCAGCAAAATCCTCTAAGGTCCTTGTTGTTCTTTCATATTTCGGGTTGGTTAGGAGGCTTATCAACTTACCTTGAAATACATTGTTGATGTGCATGCTGTAAATTAGGTAAAATAAGGTAAGCAGGTGAAAAGATTTGCTGTTTGATGGCATAGGTGCGGATAAATTCAAGGTAAACAGAAAAATCGTTAAAATACAACGGTAAATTCTGTCAAATGAAGACAACTCTAAATGCACCTTTGCTACCACCCACCAAATAATAACGGCAGCAACGAAAGTTACTAAAATCATGTTCCAAGCCTTACTGTCAAAAATTGAAACGATGGCTTTTATTCCTGAAATTTTGGGAGACCGGGGTGCCAGCCAAACCATATTGTCCCAGTAGAAATAAATGCTGATATCGAGCATCATATATCTGTCTAAATACCTTGTAATATCAATTTCGAAGGACATATCTTGGTTACGATTCTGTAAAATGGGTTCTGTCCTATTGACAAAGTTGACCGATACGTTTGCCCTCAAAAAGAGACCAAAAAACTTCACAAACTTCAATATTTCTCCTAAAGCATGTCTCGTCTTTAGTATTACCTCTGGATTTTTGCTGATAGAGATAACTATATTAAAATTACAAACATCAACCTTCTGCATAAAGCGGTAGAAGTTCGGGTGTTCTACCTGATTGCAGTTTTTTGGGGGTTGTAACACTACCCTCCTAGCACATCCGCTTTCTTTGTGAAAAGGATTGGAAATGTACACTAAACTCGAGTTCTGTTGCACATTTACAACTAGAATGACGTTCATAATGTCAAAACTCCAAAAATATTTGAAGATAGCTTTCACCACGGTAGTTGACGTCACGATTATCAGAAAATGACCACGAGGACTTTCCCTCTCATTCCAAACAGGTGTCTTCATTAGCTTAGCGAGAGTGCTATTCAAGCTAAACGTTCCTTTAGTTAGAAGCACATATTTATAGTAGGTTTTCAAGGACATCGCAACAGGGTTGTCAATTGAGACAAAAATTCTAGGGTTATCCACTTGCAATGGAATCAGATCGCTTAAGCCGTTCTCGAAAATATAGTGAAGAGTCTCTCTAGTAGGGAACAGTTTTGGGATTAAATTCGATAGGCAACTTTGAATGTTATCCTTGTCGTCAAAATGATATAGACCAATGCAACAACAATAAATTAATTTTAAATAAATTATTAGAGCCAGCTGGTAGTATTTTTTATGCATCAGGAACTATTGTGATAAGGTTTTCGGCTTGAGTTATAGCATACGTTCAGAAACTGTACGGATAGAGGTTTGGAGTAGTTATTACTCTGGTAATAAATTTTCTAACTTTTCAGAAAGAGATAACAGGCAGGCAAAATAATGTAGCTTTAATCCACTGTGGTGTTTTTTAGAACCGCAACTGATGGGGTCACCCACTACGACTTTCTTTGTTGAATTATGTGCAAAATTCGGTCTGTGGAGATGTGAATCCTCTTCAAATAAACAGTGAAAGATCCATCTACTAGCTAAGGCTCGCCGTTGCGTAACTTTGAAATTGGCTCCGATAGAAGGTACAGTTCTAAAAATAAAAAAGTTCAATTCTCACAGCAACTTATGGCACATTCAATGATGGCACCGGTACAATTTGTATTTTGTTAAGCCTACGAAACCTTTTAACCACGAATTTTCTTCTTATTGGTATGCAGAACTTCAAAGGGAAAGAGGTCGTATCCCTATACAGTTGCATAATTTGCAACTCTATACAGTTGCATAATTTGCGAATTTGAATACCTTTGTAAGAGTCACACTACATATTTATTGTGCAATATAACCGTTCTGCTTTACAGATATATTCATCAGATAGTTCTCAGAAGCATAGAAGAATATGACCGATGTATTTGTCGCAGTGCAGCATAAAGTAACAAGTTTACTATTTCTATGAATTTGGTTATTATTTTGGGTTTTTGTTACAATCGTGAATTATGCATAAAAAATAAACTGATAAATACATCTCATTGTCCAAAACTTGTTTTGTATGTAAACGATAATACGTTTCGCCTAAAAAGTCGCCGTTGCTGATAGCTGACCCTAATCATCAATTTTCTCTTTGAACTCTACCGCATTCGTTGATAATAAAATTGCTCATATTATTTTGATTAGAAGCTAGGCGTTAATGTTACCCTGGAAAGCATATTCTTAAATAATACGCTCGACATACACATACACGAACATACTATATCTTAATGGAATATCGAATACTTAATTATTATCTTAAAATTTGAAGCCGTATCATACAGGGTATTGCTTCAGCTAATCCATGTACTTTAACAGAATTGTGTACAGAGTGTTTACTAAGGGTACAGTAGCTTTCTGGAAAATAATCTTATTATTTCAAGAACTGATTATCTATCAAAATGCAACTGATAAAACTGAACTTCTTTACTTTTGTGATAAATAACTTGTTAAAATCAAAATACTTTTTACAGAAACGAATATTGGCCATATTACGAGAATTGTTCAACAGAATCACGTTTTGATCGCATAGACGCGACTAGAGACCCTGTATATTAAAGTAAGATGACGCGACTTGATTATCACGACAATTGCATGCTGTTGTTGAAACTGTTTATTGACGTACTAGCGAGGTGTCTGCCAAATTTCTTTGTGGTTGCTTCTTTGTGTGCATTTTTATGGATCTCCGAAATAGCGTTTACTATGGAAAATTTATCCAAAGATAATGTTTAATTTTTAGCCGCCAAAGGACGCCCGACAATCCATGAGAGAATAAGAGATGTGTTTTCCAAACCTAGTGCTTTCCGCAATTTTTAGATCTTTTCCAGCCTTTAAGCCAAATCTTTAGCTTATTCTTCTTGTTCTTTGGTCCGTTAGGTGGCGGTCCGGGCGGGACGTCTTTAGCTTGGTAATGTTTTCAAACTTTGATTCCGCAAGAACCTTATGTCCGGGTAGGTCGTTTATTAACACTCTGCAGTTCATTTATATTCGCCGAAATTCATTTAGAAATTCACGTTTTGTTGTCGTTGCAGTTAGCTGATTGGGTTCTTAGAATTTCTTATTTCGACACACTCGAGTTTCCTGCAAATCGCTTAATTAGCTTTTGATCAGTCTAGAATTTTCCCCGGATGTTTGGGGTAAAGCAATCTATTTCCATATGCTTTGTGCTTTACTGTCGCCATCTTAGTATTTGTTGTTGTTCAGAAGGGCTCGATGTTTTCTAGGCTGGCGTAAATTGCTTGGTCAGAAATGACACCAGCTTGTTGGATTTTTTCGTAACTTTAGGTGTGTCAGTATTTCGTTAGCGCCACGTTTTTTCCATGTTTTCGCATAAGCGAAAGAGAGAACGCAAGTTAGTTTGTGCTTGCGTGGCCGCAGTTGGATTTGTGGATCGAGGCTTAAGTCATTCAATTCCCGCCCGTCTCTTAACTGCAGAACACGTGTGTGTGTTCGCTCCGCCCGCGGTCTCGCTTTACGCGGCCCCGGGGGGTTGCTTGTTGAAGAAATTATATTCCCTCTTCCGCTTTCCGAATAATGTGTGGGATTTGGTTAATTTGTGGGTGCTTTCTTAAGAAACAGAACTGTTTGTTTGTGGGGCAACTCTTAGTGTTCGTTGTGTTGTAAACATTAGCTGTTGGGTGTTCAAATGAAGCAAACTAGTTAGGGTGGTCGGAGTCTATTACCGTAAGGGTTGCGAGACCTTTAAATTTCGCTATGGCGGATCTTTTAACGGACTCCCAAATATACCAACGCTAACTTAAATAAGACGTCATATTGTATCTCGCACGTTGAGGGTTTTGTCCCTTTGTTCCTGTATTGGAAGTCCTGTACGTCTTTACCCGTTCTGGGGTATCGTTTTGCCACTCCTGGCTGCGACAAACATCACCGAGGCCTTGTTCCTGCATCTCGCTAACACCCTGTGGTCTACCAGTCGTTCTTTCCTCAGGCATTTTGGGCAGTTTGTTTGGGAGAGGCGACCACCTACAATGCCGCACGTCAAATGCAGTCAGCTGATCTGTTAATGTATTGTAGTTTTATTGTCTATAACGTACAGTGAACGTCCCGTCAGGTGTTGAACAATCCGGCGTCATGTTACATTTATTGTCAGAATTGTTGGTTTTGCCAAATTTAATGAATTGCCGTCATATTTCCCTGTTGTTTAACGTAACGTTGTGGCAGTTTCGTTTTCTGAGCCGCATTATGCATTTGCAGTCAAGTGTACTGTTTGTAACTAAGTTAACGTATTACGTAAATTAATCTAACTCATGTCGGTGTTCTTATTTTTATTCTAAATCTTGTCTTTGCCATGAATATTTTTATTATTGCAATAGAGTCCATTGTTAAGTATTGATGTTTTTCATTTGTTTTTATGATATTTGTATGCGTTATGTGTGTACTTTTCAGTTGTAAAAAGAGTTTAGCAGCTGCATCCATTAGTTATTTTTGTAAGGTAACTTAGTGTTGTACGTGGATCGTCGACCAAACTCTGACAAGTTGGAAGTAAAAAGGTGGGCCTATTGCCTTCCACATTCAAAGTGGGCCTACCTATTGTTAATGTTGTTGATATTGTCTTTCTAATTTATTCCGAATGTGGTGGCTCATCAATTTTACCATTATTTACCCCTTTGTGCCGAAGCGCAGCCCTAATCTTTAGGTAGTAAAGAACCACAACCTTCTCGCTGAGCGAACCAAAGTCGAGCACCTTTGTTACCGACCATCTCGTAACGAGGGTTGGAGCTGCGTATCCGGTTAAAATTCCCGATCAGGTATGTCGTAAAGTCGTTTCGTGAGTAACAAATTTGGCTCCCAAGCGTATGACCTAGTTTTGCAAGCTTGAGGAGCTGGTTGTTATGTCGTAATACCGTTTTCGCCCGGTAACAGCTGTTGATGATGACTTGGTGGTCACTGTAGTTATTCACACACTACACTGGTTCAGTAAGACAGAACATTTCGACAAGAAAGATTTGGTTTATCCAGAACATGTTCATATTGCAACTCCATATGAAAACATGTGGGTTATGGAAACTGCTTTAGGAGTAAGTAGACGCATTAAAGTCAGATAACTACCTAAAATGATGAACGTCAGTATAACAAGTGTTAATCCCATTTTTCTAACTTTTCTTATCACAAAATTCACGTCTTTGGTCCACCAAAGCACCCGTTAAAAAAACAGCGGCTCACTTCGGACGTGCAGTTTGCTGTTCAAGACTGGTTTCGTTAAAAACTGCAAAAATTTTACCAGCAGAAAATCTATATATTACTACAACAATAGGACTCATGCCTTAATGTTAATACAGATTTTTTTTAAATTGAGTAAATAAAAATTATACTACAGTCTTCAAACGTGTTTCTATAGAACGATCCTCGTACTTTAGATGTTTAAATGTCGGAAGAAACAATAATCACTTGCGAATTTTGGTACCTCAGGTAGATAGTTATTATAAAATTTACATTGTTCTGTGATTATATTATGTGTTTTTGGTTATCAGTAACTTCATATTAAAATATTTTGTTACCTCAATTAATACGTTGGTCAAAATTTCTAGAAAGTTTACTCATATACACTCGGGTACAATTGCCGGCCGCCAGCTTAGTCAAAGATGGCGTTACAGGTCTTTGAAGTAAAAACGGTAGAACCAAACAGAGAGCTGCCCAGAGCGCCAAGGAATTTTTATCAAATAACGACAAGTGTACCCAACTGTTCAAAACGAGAATTCGTAAACTCAATCAGCACATTCACAAATATTTCCTGAAAGAGACGCTTCAAATAATTCAAGTAGCCGTAACGAAATCAAAACCGCATCACTGCATAATTACAGTGCAATCACAATTTGAATTCGCAGGTTGACATAAAATAAGTTAACAACTATGATTAATAGGTTATAGTTACGAGGTACCTCAATCAAATGCTTACAACCTAGTACATACTTACAGGTTCACAAAATAGCAATAAAATGTTATTGTACACATTAAAAATTAGACGGAGATTTGGCGAAGTTACCGCGATGTCTATTTCATAGCTTGGAAGAAAACGCTTTGCGTGCTCCAGGTGCTGACCCTCAAAGTCACGCCGGTGAATCGGACTTTAAAACGCCTGAATAAGCACGAGCGACAGAACACTGGTCGCCAGGAGAAGTTTCAACACATAGGTGAGACTTAAGACCTGAAGGTAGGTTTCTGGGTCAGGTTTCTTCCTGCGCTCTAAAAAATGTACGCTGCAGTGGATAAACGGAGCACAAAGATAACACGGTTCGAGTTCATGCTCTAAGCGGCATTCCGCATCCCAAACGTGGTAGAAACGACCATCTCTGCAAATATCGCCCTACGGCTCTCCGGTAACTGCCCGAATCTTCCGGGCACGTGTGACACTCGGTAAGAGTAAAATTCGCCAAAAATGGCGTGGAACTGTACGTAGTTGCCTCATAAATGCTTCAGGAATTCGAATCCGTCCCAAAAGGCACAGGCAAACATCACACAAAACAAGTTAAACTGCAGCCCATAAATTCACTGAAACTTTTTATTAACGCTTACGCCGGCTTCATGCCGTACATCAAGCAAGGCGGAAAAGAACGCTTAGGAAATAAGTGCACACTTTTACTTCCTGAGCTGCAACGCCAAGAAGTAGGCGTGGCACAAGCGCGTAAAATACGAACTTAGTAGCGTAAACCTTAAAATCGAATAGATGTGCAACTGAGGTGTAACCATAAGCACTAACTACAACACATATTGAAATCGAATAAATGCGCAATAAAATTGTAATAACTTAAAAAATCTGAAGCATGAAACAACAATGTTTTATGTTATTTATTATTACTTTTTAACGTTTAGAAATCAAATTAGTGGCAAACTTTATGAAGCGGTACAATAATGAAATCACTGTTTCAGTCTGATTATTGCTAAAATTCGCACAGGTGGCTTTGGACAGGGTCTGAAGATTGCTAGAGTAAAGAATTTACAAAGTTTTATTACTTAGATCTAGTATACAAACAGCTAAAATTTGTCGCTTAAATAGAGTATTTACAGTTTCAGAACATATAAAAAAGACAATTCTTCTGGGTTGTTGATAGCACGCTAGGAACGGAGTCAAGCTGTCGCCCCCTGACCCTGGGTACGCTCAATCAAAGAAAATGTTTACTCAAACTCAAATGTATATGGTCAAAAAAACACAATATATTGCAATGGTCTTAGGCCCTACAACTCAACCCTGATAGCATTGCCAAATTAATGGACATTTCACTAAAGCTCAGGGTAAGGTATTTTATATAACTGCAAGGCTAAAACTTGAATATAACGGGATGAATCCATTTGTAAAGAGATGCCAGTAATAGCAGAATAATTAAATAAAAAACGCTATAAGCAAAGCTCAATTCTCACAGGGATCTAAGTTGACTGTAACATCAATTTAAAATAAGAGGTTTGTGCAAAGGTAATAGCCGAACTAAAAGAAATTATTAATTACAAAAAGGATTGCAAAGGCAATGAAATGAAGCGTAGAATTCAAGCAAAGTTAGACAGTGAAATGTTGTCAGAGTTTTAAAAGAAAGGTATAAGAAGCTAGATAAACCAATGAACGTTGCAACGAGCAGCTAAGAAGGCAGGCATTAAGGCATATAATGGAAATTGTAAGAATCAGCAAGACAGAGTAAAAAGCGAAGAAAAGCAGACAAAAGATGGTCTAAAAAGTAGTAGGGTTAGCTCACTTCTGGAACACTTCAAGGTCACCGATTGGAGTCTGACAGTCTTTCACTTTTGGATATTGCGCAACATGTTCTGGGTATTGCGCAACATCAACCCCAGGGGGGCAGAGCCCCAGTCGCCATATTGTGGGGCCCTTATGTGCAAGTTAGGGGGCGAAGGAAGGTTCAAGGTCACATCAACCCCGTGGGGCAGAGCCCCAGCCGTCGGGCCCGCATGCTCAAGTTAGAGGGTGGGGGGGAAAGATTTACATCAGATTTTTTGTATATTTAAATAGAATAACAAGTACTGGGCATTTTTAATAAAATACAAATTTAAGGCTAATTTGTCCTTTGTCATTCAACCCCATCGGAGTCTGTCAGACTCCGGAAGGCAGAGCCCCAGCCGTCAGCGGGGCGGGGTGGTGGGGGAAGGGGGAAAGGTGGTTCGCTGCGGGTTCTGGATATAAATGTCAAAGTTCACATCGCGCGGGGCAGAGCCCTAGATTCGTAATATTGCGTCAGCCGCCGGGGCCCCCATGTTCAAGTATATATTTTCGGGTAAATTTTTATATTAAAAATGTAAGATATTGCGCAAACTTTGGTTCTGCCTGTTTTCCAATATGCCTCAGAAACTTGGACCATCCGGATAGCAGACCGCCGAAAAATCGATGCCTTTGAAATGTGGATCTGGCGCAGACTGCTACGTATTCCGTGGACAACGAGAAAAACTAATATTTCAATTCTAAGAGAAATTAAACCGAAACAAAGGCTATCGTCTATTATTTACGGTAGAATACTTAAGTTTTTTGGGCACATTACACGAGGAGAAAACTTAGAGAAACTTGTAGTGCAAGGAAAGCCTGATGGAAAACGCAGACGCGGACGGTCGCCAACACGATGGATCGACACGATCAAATCGACAATGTAAATTAATGTCGAACAAGCCATCAGACTATCGAGCAACAGAGAAAGATGGCGAGAAGCAGTCAGAAAAGCAACTTATAAAAAAGAGGAATATAATTAAATCCATAATCACCACCCATCTGCCAAGATGGAGGACTTAAGGAGGAGAAGGAAGATATTGCGCAACACCAGCCTCGAGGGGCGTGGCATCTTGCCATCGTGGAAACCGGGTAAAAAGTTACTAGATGCGAATAACATCCCCTAAACATCAACCCCGAGGGCCCCATGTTTCGGGTAAAATGCAGGAGTGGACAACGTCGCATCAGATTTGTGCATTACTAGGCATTCCATTTAGGGCCCCCATGCACAAGTTAGAAGGAAAGGTTCAAGGTCATCAGATTTTTGTATAACTGGGCATTTAAGGTCCTTATCTCACTGCGCGGAGGAAAGATTCAACAACAAATTAAAGGTCAATTTATCGTTTGTCATTTACAAACCGTCTTAAATGTTTTCATTTATATTAATAATTTGCATGAATGCCAGGTGCAAACCACCTTCAGCTCTGTTTTAATTATTAAGACGGCTCATGCAATTAGCGTTTATAAACGAGTAATGCCGCAGAAGTTTATACTTGCGCTAATGACACAAGCGAAAGTATTAATTCAAGACCACTACCATTCCAGTCTATACTAACAACATTCTTAAACTTGTAGAGCAAATGAAACAAGTAGAAGGCTTTTTACCAGTGTGCAGCCATATGTTAGCTTTATTAGCTGTTTTTATTTTTTATGGCAAACTAGCTTTATTTTCTCTGCTGCTGGAGGAAATATGCATAGCGATCAAGTAAACGTTTTCAGTTGTTTCGGCAATATCTAATTTTGGCATTTTGATTTGTAATCTCTGCGCTATTCGCCCACATACACTTAGTAATAATTTAGGTAGGTTTAAGTGTTAATGTAATTAACCGGTGCGAATCGCCTTCAGCTCTGTTTTAATTAGCCTTCATGCTTGCACTAATGTCACGAGCGATATTATAAATTCAAATCTACTGCCATTCCAGTTTATGCTAACATAATTACTTGCAGCGCAAATACAACATGTAAAAGGTGCCTTTATATTTTGCATATATGTGTCAATACATTAGCTTTATTTGTTTCCGATTAGGGTTTTTCATGAGCTAGCTTTTGTATTGTAGCATGTAAAAGCTTTTCGCCAGTATGCAATATCTAATTTTAGCAATAATTGAAATTATGCCCCAAAAATGACGGCTCTTAACAATTAACACTGACGCTCGGTAAAAGTCGCAGCGTATATTTTTATTATTTTAAGAACAGCTTTGATAAATGCTGCTTTTACTATGTAAATTAATTGAAAGGCACGAAGGATATTTTCAATGCGGACGTGTGTTTTTTTAAAAATAATTCTAGTAAACGCCATTAAAGTTTAGTATAAAAGTAAACGCTGGCTTATGTTTGGTCAGTGTGTTAGCAGTTTTGTAAACAGTAAACATGTCCAACGAAAATGAAATTGCGCGAGTTAGCGGTGCGGCCGTCGAAGTCATCGAAAAGTGCTATAAAATCTTTAAAAACCTACCTTCGGCACGTGATAAAATTTTTAAAAGTTTGTCAATTAATGAAAACAATATCCGGCTATTAACAAGATTACTGAAAAGCTGCAAGTCAATTGGAGTCCGCAAGCATGTAGAAACAGCAATTGAACATTTGAAAAGGTACCAGGTGCTGCTCAACTCAATCGCAAAAACTGGAGCCGGGACATCTGGCGACAAAAATTCCAAATTAAATGAACGAGTAAACTGGCAAAACGTGGAGAGCGCATTCGAGTTTCGACTTGAAACAGGTGTTATAATAAATTTGGCCCATAAAAAAATTGAAGAATTTCTAGAAGATTGCCGCGTATTGTTTAAAAGAAAAATTGAAAATGTCCTTAAAAATAATAGTGTAATTAAAGTTAATACGGTGTTTTGTGCGGAATTTATAAAGGAAGCTGCAAATTCGGAAATTTTCTCCACAAAATACTTTAACACTAAAAATTAGCTAATTATCCAAGAGGACCTGCCAAATTTAAATCAATGGTTTCCAAAAACAAGTTTCATCAAAAATTCTAAACAATGTGTCTGTTTTTGAAGAGGGGGAATCCTGATGGGCGCTACACGAGATTCTTTCGCTTTTTGTCAATATTAATAGATGCGAACAACTGTTCCACGGCAACTCCTTTATTCGTTTACCTCCCGAAATTGAAAGAAAAAAGGCAGTTATTAATATTAAAAATTTAAACGACGAGGCCTGTTTTGCATGGAGTGTGATGGCTCACCTGTTTCCTGTCAACGATAATCTACATCGTGTTTGGAGTTATCCAGATTATAGAGACCATTTAAATTTTGAGGGCATCGAGTTTCCAATGACGCTAAGACAGATTCCGAAATTTGAGAAACAAAACAATGTATCAATCAATGTGTATGTTCTTACCGTGAGGGAACAACTTTACTCTTCATCGCCAGCCTATTTGACTTCAAACAAGCAAGCCGTTCACATTAACCTCTTAATGATACAAGAATATTATGAAGATGAAAAATACGAAATTAATCAACAATATGGGATGGAACCAGACATGGAAGAAGAAGACGACGAAGAAGCTGCATTTCTGTTTAATTAAAAACTTGTCCACACTGGTGAGTTCGCAACTGACAAAAAACAGATATAAGAAATTCATTTGTGATAGATGTCTTCAGTATTTTGGATGTGAAAATAAACTTGGCGCACATACGGTGGACTGTATAGCAATGAACAACTGCAAAGTGAATCTTCCCGAGCCCGGCACGTTTTTAGAATTTAAGGATTTTAATTATAAGGAACTTTGTCCTTTTATTGTATACAGCGACCTGGAGGCCATTCTTAAGGAGGTAAACTACAGCCCGGTGAACAAAAGTACAGCCAGGTATCAAGACCATAAGGCGTGTAGCATTGGTTACTATCTGCACTGTACTTTTGATAATTCGCTGAACTATTTTCGAAGCTATCGCGGAGCAGATTGTATTGAATGGTATGTAAAAGAATTACAAAATATTTCGGGCAATTTAAAACAATATTTCAACCGTTACAAAACAATGCAAATTAGTGAACAACAGAAAAATGAAGTTCTTCTAGCCCCGGTCTGTCATATTTGCGAGCAGGAATTCGTTTTAGGGGATGTGTCAGAAGTGAGAAAACGCGTGCTTAATCATTGTCACATGACTGGACCAGCTCATAGTAATTGCAATCTAAATTATAAAACACCTAGAATTATTCCCGGGTTGTTTCATACTTTTATCGGTTACGATAGTCACTTCTTTGTTAAAACCCTAGTTAAAGCTATACCCGGTAATATAAGCCTGTTGCCGCTAAACCAGGAGCGCTATATTTCTTTTACGAAAACTATCGACGGAGATGGTATTAAATTTAAATTTATAGATTCGTTTCGATTTATGAATTCTTCTTTAGAAAAATTGGCATCCTATTTGCAACCGGGTGATTTTAAAATTTTGAGGGAACAAAATTCGCATTTGGATAATTTTAAAATTTCCTTGCTTTCCAAGAAGGGAGTTTATCCTTACGAATATATGACAAATTATGAAAAATTTGAGGAAGAGTCGCTTCCGGCTAAAGAACATTTTTTTAGTAGATTAACAGATTCCGATATAAGCGAAAACGATTATCAGCATGCTCAAACTGTTTGGAAAACATTTCAAATTAAGAATTTATACGACTATTCGGACCTGTACCTGAAAACAGACATATTATTATTGGCGGATGTATTTGAAAACTTTAGAAGAAGTTGTTTTGATACATACGGTTTAGATCCGGCCTGGTATTACACAACACCCGGTTTCACTTGGGATGCAATGTTAAAGTATACCAAAATTCAATTAGAACTCCTTTCCGATATAAATATGCTTCTTTTTATAGAAAAATGAATTCGAGGAGGGATTTGCCGATGTATTAGTAGGTATAGTAAAGCAAATAATTACTTTATGAAGGATGGTCAGTTCGACCCTTCTAAAGCCCTTAAGTACCTGATGTACTACGACGTAAACAACTTGTACGGATGGGGGATGAGTCAGGCCCTTCCATATAAGGGCTTTAGATGGCTCTCTAATTTTGAAGTTGAAAATTTTAATGTTAACGCTATAGCTAACGATGCTTCAAAAGGGTAGACACTAGAAGTTGATTTAGAGTATCCGCAAACGTTACATGACCCACACAAAAGTTTACCTTTTTGTTCCGAACACGGCTATCCTCCTGGATAAAAAAAAATTGCTAACTACTTTATATAACAAGGAAAAATATGTCATACATTATCGTAATTTGAAGCAGTGTTTGGCGGCTGGTTTAAAACTTGTTAGAATTCATCGCGTTTTAACATTCGACTAATCACCCTGGTTAAAACAATACATCGATCTAAATACAAAATTGAGAACCGCGGCGAGGAACAAGTTTGAAAAAAATCTTTATAAATTAATGAATAACGCTGCTTTTGGCAAGACTATGCAAAATGTAAGAAAACAAAAACATCAAATTAGTTTCCAGGTGGGACGGCCGTTTCGGAGCTAGGTATTATATTTCGAAACCAAATTTTCATAGTAGGTCCATATTCGATAAACATATTGTGGCAATTAAACTAAAGAAAACGGAAATTTGGTTTATGAAACCTGTCTACATCGGAATGTGTATTTTAGATTATCCAAAATTTGCGTTTACGATTTTCATTATAATTATATAATGTCGCGATTTCCCCCCCCCCCCCAAAATTGCAAGCTTTTATACACAGACACGGACTCGCTAATCTACGAAATTACTTCCGAAAATGTTTACGAGATTATAAAGCAAGATTTACATAAATTTGATACTTCAGATTATCCGGAAAATAATGTATTTGAAATCCCTAGAGTAAACAAAAAAGTGTTAGGTTTGATGAAGGACGAAAATAATGGGGAAATAATGACAGAATTTGTGGGCTTGAAGAGTAAACTTTACAGCCTCAAGGTGGACAGTAACACCAACAAAACCAAAGTAGTAAAAAAAGCAAAAGATGTAAAGAGTTGCGTGGTAAAAAATACAATCTGCTTTGACGATTACTTGAAATGTTTGCAGGACGAAGTCGAAATTTACAGAAATCAAAATTTAATAACATCTACTAAGCATAATGTACATAGTGTAAGGCAAACTAAGGTAGCTCTTAGTGCTTTAGATGATAAACGCCATATATTAGAAAATAGAATAGATACCATCCCATGGAGCCATTATTCCATAGAAATGTAAAATAAAACACGTTTATAAAAGCTGTTGTTTTTTTTTATTTACCTTTAATTATACATTTCGGGAGCAGATACATATTGCATCACATAGTGTTTGTGTAAATGATAAACATTGGATAAGGCGCAGTAACAAAAAGATTGCGAATGATGCATGCAGGCCGGTTTTGAAGCAGACAGTGCCGGTTGTTCTTCTATCTCGACGATGTGTTTGTTAATGTAATTTCTTAAAAATGTGGCCTTTTCACGTCCTTTTACGTATATTACATCGGCATCTCGAACAATTCGTTGAAGGATCTTCGAAAACATAAAGGCCGGAGTAAACCCTTCGTTCCAATTAATGCAGTGGTGATTATTTATGATCCATTTTGCTTCTTTTTGTAAATGCGGCGGTAAGGGGAACGGAGCTCTGAAGATATAGTGCGAAACGGCATCTCCATCGTAAGCAGCTAATTCCTTTGGCGAAAACTTCTTTTCGGATATCTTAAAACCTTGCAAATCTAATATGACAAACATGCTTCTGCTGATTACAATTGTTTAACTGCTTTAGTGAGAGCGTTGTAGGTAAATACTCTGTCGTGCAAAACTAAACAGTACGCAGTTGTATTGGGGGCAACGTTGTTCGCGGTGTCAAATTCTAATCTAAGCACTACGGCATTTGCCTGCAGGTAGTCTTTTTGATTAGAACAATCTACAACGATGAGAGGCGCTTTCGTTTTGAACTCGTTTGGAGAAAATAGCGGTGCATCGCGTTTATTATAATAAGTAGATTGAAATTGAGAATACATTTGATATAGGGTTGCATAATGATTCTTTTGGAAATCTATATTTTAAATTATCGTAAGGGCGCCTTTCTGTGTTTAAATAAACTTTGAGATTTTTAATATTGCAATGATCGAATTCGCTCATGTTTTTATCTATTTGACCCTCGCGATTTGTGTGAAAACCCACTATAATGTGTCGCGGAGTTTCCAATTTTGTGCTGGTGGCAATAGCGTGCGAATGTTGAGTAGCTTGATTTACGGCCGAAACTGCATGAAGCTGCCAACATCTAAACGTCACCGGGGTATCGATATTCTGATCTATGTATTTAGTGAAAGCTAATTCTTGAGCAAGACCCGCAGTAATATGATGAACTGTCCAATAAATGTTTTCAATTGTGACTTTAATAACTTCGGTATCGTTTGTACTAATTACGGCATCATTGTCGGTATTGCTTCGAATTAAGACCAATTCCTGCCTGATATTTAGTATTATCTTGCCGTAATCCTCGGCGAATCCCAGCAACATTTTCAGCGGTACGCAAACATTAAAATTGCCGGATGCATCTGTTACTGAGTCGCCCGCTTGCGGAAGCCATCCGGCGTTTTGCAGTTTTTTAACATCGTCGGTTGTGTACGAGACATAACCTTTCATTGTAGACGCGATACCGGGTTTAATTACCGAATCTACTACGATTCCATTCATTTCATATCTAATTTCGCTAAATAGGTGGGCAATTCCATTATTTACGAATTTTGCGGTTAATGTAGGCACTCCCGTAGATTTCTGTAGTTTTCCTTCTATGTATAGGTAGCTTAAACCGGGAAGAGTTGACATATCCTCTTGAATCGGTATGCGAATTTCATCGTTGTTTTCAAAGCGATTAGTATAAGGTTGGTGGGTATGTATTTCTTTGCTAACAATTGAATTGCCAACAAGAACTTTTTCGCCAATATTTAAAATACTCATTGTGTCAACAACTGGAAGCCGAGCGATTTGAGAAACGCTTGGTTCTTCTTTGTCAACCGATCGGGCGCTGACTTCCTACTGATCTTCAAACACTTGGTGTGTGTCGCTTGTTATATGTTTTTAACAATGGACTATTATTGGCGATCGGATGCTCGGGATAGTAGGAATTAAATTGAAAACCCATTACACCTTCTTCAAATGCAAACCTACCGTTACAGTTTCCGAACTGAAACTGATGGGTTTGTCGTCTTGATCGAGTATTTTAATCGTTATGTTTGTAATTGTTTTTGTGCTTATTGGGAGATAGACAACCGGATTTGGAGACTCCACTATTTTAAAACCAGATGGCACGGTAGGAAAGAATTGATGAATTATATTATATGACCCGGCGTGCCATTCTTATAGGAACCTAAAGCCACGTTACAGTGGATTAATATGGAATTTATATTCATGATGTTTGTTACATTTTCAGACGTGTGGGTTTTTTCGGCTTTATACTTTGATCTTTCGAATCCCAACAATGGTCCTATTGAGCGCTCCGATGTGAAATCTATTTCGTGAGAGGATTTAATTCGGGTTTTCATAGTGCTGTTAATACCTCTTATTGAAACCGATTCATGGTTTTCGCGGCTGAGCTGCGTTTGAATATATTCATTGATATCGTTAATTTCGTATGCTCCATCTGGTAGCACGATTTCTGGCCGACCGGTAAGCTGAAAACTATTGTTAAATTTGTTTACGTTAGGTATGGTGTTGTAGGATTCAAAACTAAGTAAACCCATAACGTACTCGTTTCCTTTGTCCAGGAAAATCGGGGGATTGAAATCGGAACTTAAAACGGACGATCTTCCAGTAAGCATAAAAATGAAAGACATTGTGAAATGCTACATTCAAGAATCGAACGTAAACTGCCGGTAAAAGTCAATTTGAGTAGCTATATAAAAACTGTAAACAAAGATGTCTGCAATTATAAGAATTTACGTCCTGATATCTCTCGAAATTATATGTAATTACTTCTACACGAAGTGTACGAAGTATTGAAATTCCCTCATATCGAAAACCACTCTGAGTCAAATATCTCTAAAATTCGAACCAAACGACTAATGAACCCACTATATCAAATCTCCGTCTCGGCGGTGCGGATCTTTTGGTGAAGATTGGGGGGTGCCTAAACGTGCTGTGCGGGAGATGTATGTTCGTATGTGTACACGATTCCGGTCGCCAGGAACCTTCCTGAAGTCTTGGATCGGTTTCATACGATAGGTCCTTCGAAAATGAAGGCAACATCAACTTTTGAGCTATGGTCGTCGGCAAAAAAAATTTTTTTTTTTTTTTTTTTGATAAATAACTGGTTCATAGCATTTCATTGTATTAGCGAAACGGAGTGATGCTGAGTATCGAAGTATTCTTGGAAAGCACGGAAGGGCGCTTTTCTTGGGTGGGGGGTACCGTATATTCTTATTCTTGCTGCCGCCGCCGTCGCTACGAAAATATTTTATTAATTCTAGGGGTGGTTTTAAATGCCCTATACTATCAAAGTATCTAATATTTTTACTACGTTTTACGTAAGCAGTCCAATGAGTACCCGGGCCTACTTTATCGTCTAAATTTACAATACCGGCTTCGTTCTTACGAATCCTTAAAGGTAAATCGTTACGCATGTATACACCCCTAAAATTTGGAATTTTTAATATTTTTGCGTACTTAATTAAATCGACGTTTGTTAGTGCGCGTCGAGGCAGCTTTACAGTTAGTTTTTTGTTAGTTGATACGGTTTCAAGTATAATCCGAAACCTCTTTTATATGGCGCCAAATGTAAACCTTTTCCAAGGGCTATTGTTTCCATCGTCTTATTATGCCGCTCCTTTTCTTTTAGATCTTTGGCGGCACTTTTGGCATCTCCAACAGCTTTGGCGACCGCCGCAGCTCCCCCTCCCAATGATCCAAGAGCGCTTAATGCGGCAAATATGGGGATGAGCGGTAAAATACCTCCCGTTTTAGGAATTTTTATTATTCTACTTCTTGGTTGCGTAATTTTGTTGTTCGCGATTGAACCTAGAGCCAGTTTAGAGGCCGCCAATAAGTTGTTGCGGCGCCCTTTATTTTCTTTGAGCCGGTTTCTAGCGCGAGTAACTGCACTTTTAAAGCTTATGGCGCCACCACTTCTTTTAGGCCGACGGCCTCCCATCCCCAGCTTAGTTTTTCCTTTCATAACACCGGTTATAGCTAGTGCCGCCGCCTTTTCCCCTAAATTTGCGTCTCTCGAACGAAAACGTGTCCACGCCTTGTCGGCAAGTATTCTATCGGTTTTTTGTCGTCTTTGAAGATCTTGATGTTGCGAATACGCGATGTCGTGTTCTTTACACGCCTCGTCCAGCTGATTAATTCCTCGATCTCCGCGTGCAAGTCTTTTCTTTAGACGAGTGCCCGGACCGCAAAATCTATATCCCGGCACGTGCAATTCAAACGGCAACTTATCTATGAGCGTATTTAATACACCGCGACCTTTTCTTCCTCGGCGAAGGCGACGACGGCGACGGCGACGACCAATACTTTCTTCTTTCATATTACACGTGCGATAGTTGCGCCGCAACTGCATACACTTTAAAGAAATTTTACTTATATAATTTCGATACTAGGTAGGTTGGGCTCAGTTTTTAATGTACATATCACGGGTGGTGGTGGTAAAAAATGAGAAAAGTTAAGATTGAGAAACAGAGTCAATCGCTACCGATCGTAAATCACGACGCTAGCGCGTTAACCCAACAATATCGAAAACACAGCGTGTTATTGGGAGAAGGATGTAAAAGAGGTCTTATTGTTGGCAGATCTAACTGCGGCAAAACTAATATAATGATCAGCTTGTTAGAACATCCAAACGGTTTACGATTCGAAAACATTTATTTATATTGTAAATCTCTGGATCAACCAAAATACCAGTACCTGAGGAAACTTCTAAAACCCATAAAAGAAATTGGGTTGTATGAATATCTCGATGGGTCTGTAATTGAACAACCTAAAGATGCAAAACCTAATTCTGTCATCATATTCGACGACGTGGTTTGCGATAGTCAAAGCATAATTAGGGATTATTTTTGTTTCGGACGACATAGAAATATCGATTGTTTTTATCTGTGCCAAACGTATTCATCTATTCCTAAACAACTTATTAGAGATAACGCAAATCTTATTGTAGTTTTTCAACAAGACAAAACCAATCTAAAACACATACACGACGATCACGTAAACGTCGACATGACTTTTGAGAAGTTTAAAGATTTATGCGCGTATTGTTGGAACGACAGTTATGGATTTTTAGTTATAGATAAAGATAGCGAAATGAATTTGGGAAGATATAGGAAAGGATTCGATTGTTACTTTAAAATATATAATTAAAACCAGTTTTTAAAAGGACTCAGTGGCTGTCGGACATCCACAAACGAAAGATGGATAAGCGTTTGACTAGGGAGTTGCTTAAAACTAGAAAAGCCGTAAAAAGAAAATACGCGGCTTTAAAAGCAGACATTGCCCAATCCCAAACGATTTTAGCCGAGCAATTCAAACCCCTTTCCAAACCGCTCGCCGAATTGCTAACAACTATAAAGCAAGAAGGCGCGTCAGTGGGCAAACCAAAAGCGGATTATTTGCCAATAACCATTAAACGTAGAGTATCCACACCCTCTATCTTGCCCCGTCCGCGAGCGATAGACACCCCAGGCAAAGCTTCTTTCCTTCCCGGATCATCATACACTTCCACACCGGGGCCATCACACACCTCCACACCTCGATTTTTGCCTACGCATGTATTATCCGAGAGTCAACCAGTAGAGGAATACGATGAGCAGTTGCAAACGGAGGTTGCGGAGGCGGCAGCAGAAGAAGGTGCTGTACAAGCGGCCAGAGAAACCATCCAACAAATGCTGCAACCGGAAGTTCTTGGCCAATATTTAGAACAATTTCAAGGGTTAGCTCGCACATACGTGGAAGGAATGATACGAGATACTGAGGACAAGTACGATTTGCACTACGGAGTCCGATTCGACGTAGAGAGAGATAAGTTTGCAATAGGAAATAAAGAAATCAAGTTCGAGGGCGAAGATATCGTTATTACGGACCACGGCAACAGAATAATCTACAAAGGCACTCCAGGATTTTACGAATTGATGTTTAAAAAGAAACCAAATATATACAAAAACGCAGATTTAGAGCAATATCTAGATTTAGTGGATGGTTCCGCCGCAAATCGTGTAAACTACGACCCCGCACAAAGAATCAGCGGTAACGCAGGGACTAAATACATGAAAATAGTACGACCTCTAACTGCCTCCTCAACCATAAAAGCTCCCGGCAGACCAGCGACGAAGGTACCACTGCGCGGCAAGGGATTACTAACAGTGACGGACAAAAAAGTGGAATATGTTCCTTGGAAGGATCCCAACTCATTAGTGAATCGGTTGCGTGTATTACTTGCCTCCCAGGCAGCTGAACACGCAGGTCACGATAACGAAATTGTTAGTATCATTGACGCTTTAAGAACCGCTAAGGTTATAAAATAAATAGCGAGTTAAGCGTCACAACTCGTCATATAGGAGCGGACTTTCGGGGCGAAATATGCCTATAGATAAATTTGGTAGACATCTACACCAGCATCACCATTCTGCGGGTGTAGAACAAACGAAAATATATGTGGCCGAAGATGCGACAAAGATGGTAGAAACTTTTAAGAAAGAAATTGGGGCAGTTATTGAAGATGCCACAAAAATTATGGAAACTTCTAAGAAGGATATTGAAGATGTGGCAAAGAAGATAGAAACTTACAAAGGCGAGCTTAAGTCAGTTAGTCGCAGCGCTATTTTTTACATTATGGCACTCAACGCCGATAGAAATGGGCAGTATCGACTTTTAATTGCTAATGAAACTTTAGAATACATATATAAACTACCGGCTGCAACTATTTCGAATATTAGTTGGACACCGTCAGATGCGAAAATATCCATAAACGGCGAAGAGAAGTCTAATAAGGAAGACCTCATTGGAACTAAACTAAACGAAGGCGATAAAATAAGCGCAAAGCACAAACCAAACTCAAAACACCTATTCTGTTGCGAGTTCGTTATGCAATTTAACCATCATGGGAGCTACTAAAGAAGAAGTTGTCGAAGAATTACATAAACCAGCTCGAAAAAATTTTAAACGAAGACGGGTGATTGTAAAGGGACTAAACGATTTATTCCAAGCCGATTTGGTGGAAATTATACCCTACGCAAAAACAAATAAAGGCTATCGATATATTTTAGTGGTGATCAACGCGTTTTCAAAATACGCTTGGGCACTTCCCGTTAAACAAAAAACCGGCCAAGCTGTTGCTGAAGCAATGAAAAAAGTGCTTTCATCTATTAAAACTGCGCCTAAAAACTTGCAAACCGATATGGGCAAAGAGTTTTATAACAAGGAGTTTCAAAATTTAATGCGGAAATTCGGCGTCAACCATTACAGCAGTTATTCCAATCTAAAAAGCAGCATAGTAGAAAGATTGAATCGCACACTCAAGAATATGATGTGGAAACAGTTTAGTTTGCAAGGATCGTACAAGTGGCTACATCTATTGCCAAAAATTGTAAAGAAATATAATTCGACAAAACACAGAACAATTGGATACAAACCGGAAGCAGTTAATAAATGTAACGCTCCCGAAATTTTTAAAAGAGCGTACAGTCATATAAAAATGGTGGATCCAAAGAAGCAAAAATTTTACGTTGGCGATCGCGTAAGGGTTAGCAAGCATCGGGCGGCGTTCGCTAAAGGATACACGCCTACATGGAGCAATGAAATTTTTAAAGTTGAAAAAGTCCGCCTTACCAATCCAAGGACATACATTTTAGAAGACGAAAACGGCGACGAAATTAAAGGCGCATTTTACGAATACGAGCTGCAGAAAACAAAACATCCAAGCATTTTTCTAGTAGAAAAAGTAGTTAGAAAAAAAGGAAGTCAACTGCTCGTTAAATGGTTAGGTTTTGATAATAGCCATAATTCGTGGATATCTAAGAATGATCTTGTATAGTTATTAAAAATAAATAAAAATACTTTTTAAAAACTCTTTTATTGAATTACTTCTTTATAAAAAGTATAACTTACTAACGAACACAACACAATTAATACTAATACTATTATAGATAATATAAGCTCTTCAACATAATAGTGATTAAATGTAATATGCGGAACGAAGTCGCTACAGTTTTTCATACCGCTAAGTGAACGGTTCCATATTTCCATTTTCCAATGTACTTCCTCGAGCGCATTATTAATTTTGTAACGAATTTTATATAAGAGAAAGGAGGCCGTATCATTACTAAATCGATGTTTTAAATTCGCTCAAAAATCAAAACCTTCGTGTCCAATTGATAAGTGATCCAAGGTCATGGGCATCCATCTTTTAGGCCAAAACGATTCATTGTAGGCTGGCAATGGAGCAGTGTCGTTAGCGAGCTCGGGACAAATGTAAGCTCGCGTTGCCAAAACAGGTTTAGAGATAATTATGTCCTTTTCGGGTGTCAGCAGGGACAGCAACAAAAACGAAGTTATATTCATCTTGGATAACCGGCCGCTTCGATGCCACTGTTGCGTATCATTTGTTTTCGATTATTTATAGATAAATTCCGAAACTGCTTAAAAACACGTATTTTTAAGCAGTAATTATTCAAGTCTTTCTTTAACATTTCCAGTTTTGCAATATACGAGGTTAACAGCTTTTCATTTTGCTTACGTGTTTTTGCGGAAGATTGCATCATGTTTTCCTACCAGGAGCCTCGTAACGTATTAACCGCTTCAAATATATTTTCCGGATATAAGGAAAGAATTTCCAACACGCACAAAATATTCTGGTAATTAATGTTTAATTCGCTGTTTAGAATTAAATACGCGTCACTAATGATCCTTTCCCCCGTCTCCTCTTCCGTGAGCTCGGACACTAATTTAAGAAAATTTTTATAGAAAGCTGGCAAAGCGAAAGAATGCAACAGTTCCAAACGGTAATTAATAATGTCTTTTAATTTAAACAGTTCTACAAAATCGCTTCGATACAACCGGCAACGATACATCGTTCCAAACACTGTTTCTTTTATTTTATTATCTTCGTTCTCAAAGTCATTTAACGCGCTTCGTAGAAAAAATGCTTCACGATTAGCAAGTTTATTTTGCCATTCGTCGGCAGAAATAGTTGTCGTTTTCACACAGCTGCGACGATCTTTACATAACATAGCACATTCTAAAATATCGGAACACCCCAAACAGCCGATTTTTATAGAAGGCTGAAGATTTGAAAAAATATCAAATCCCACTTCAACATACTTGTTGTGGTCCTGTTCCTCGCTTAACATGTACACAGTATTGTAAATCAGATGACTTTTGCAGCTTTCCAGTCGTCTCGATTGGGTTTCTTCATCCACAAGGAGAGGAGATTTTCTATTTTTAGTTCTTTCTAGAAACTCCTCAATCTCCCCACTAACATTCATGCTGGTGCTTGAAGACGACGTCATCGTTGTGATGTGTCAACTGTGTCGTACCCAAATTGCTTCTTCCTTTCTTCCCAAAGTAGTCTTGCAAATAAGCAGTTGTTAGACCAACGAATATGTTCAGACAGCGGATCGTCACCTTCTTTCCAATCATGAACTACCACGTGACATACAAAGCACTCGACATAATCCTCGATATTAAAATAAAAAAATCCGGCGCGGGCTAGAGAAGCAGGTAACACCACACTGTTGACCCAGTTGGAATATGTAAGTAAACGTGTTTCAAATGGTAAAAGATTTAGTCTTATGTCTTCAATACACATTTATATCTCTCATCCGTAATAATCAACGGCTGCGCACAGACTAAACTAAATAGCAAGTTACAACAGGAAAAAACTTTCACTTTCTACCGGCTGTAGAGAACCACCTTTCCCCCTTCCACCCCTCTCACTCCGCGCAGCGAGATAAGGACCTTAAATGCCCAGTTATACAAAAATCTGATGCCCTTGAACCTTTCCTTCTAACGTGAGCATGGGGGTCCCAACTGGAATGCCTAGTAATGCACAAATCTGATGCGACGTTGTCCACTCCTGCATTTTTTACCCGAAACACGGGGCCCCCGGAGTTGATGTTATTCGCATCTAGTAACTTTTTACCCGGTTTCCACGATGGCAAGATGACACTCAAGATAACGAAGATGCCACGCCCCTCGAGGCTGGTGTTGCCCAATAATTTATCCGAAAATATATACTTGAACATGGGGACCCCGGCGGCTGACGCAATATTACGAATATAGGGCTCTGCCCCGCGCGATGTGAACTTTGACATTTATATCCAGAACCCGTAGCAAACCACCTTTTCCTCTTCCCCCACCACCCCGCCCCGCTGACGGCTAGGGCCCCACAATATGGTGACTGGGGCTTTGCCCCCCGGGCTCGCTTGAGTTAGAGAGAGAAAGATGGTTTTTTGTAGAACTCAATGTGTTAAAGAGAGAAAGATAGATGTTTGATGACTGACAGGCACCGATGACCTTTGACATTTGGTTTCCTCCCCCTCCCCGAAGAGGACAAACGACAAATTAGCCTTAAAAATTTGCATTTTTATTTAAAAAAACATGGGGGCCCCGGCGGCTAGGGCTCTGCCCCTGGGGTTGGTGTTGCGCATGCGGGTTCCACAATATGGCGGCTGGGGCTTTGCCCCCCGAGGTTGATGTTGCGCAATACCCAGAACATGTTGCGCAATATCCAGAAGTTAAAGTCTGTCAGAGTCTAATCGGTGACCTTGAAGTGATCCAGAACCGGCCTATCCCTACTACTGAAATGATTTACAACTTTTTATTTAAAATTCATTAAACTTGCAGTATAAAATAAACCGTTGTATTCACCACGAACGAAAAGTGTTTTTAAAGGTCCTCGCAAGTAATTCCGTCGGCTGACGCCTCGGCGCTAAACTACTTTCTCGTTCTTTAAAAAGTCACTTTTCGTTCTAGATAAATAAACTACTATTATAGCATATAAATGATCGCATTTTTCAACAATCGAATTTGCAACAATCAAAATTCCGTGTCCGCTTGTGCCGCCAGTCCACCGCGATGCACCAGCAGATCGTATATAGTGTTTTTCGTGCACCCCTTCTCCCAAGCGCGGCGATGCACGAGGAACGGATTCCAACATATAAAATGGAATTTCTCGCCGTCCGGAGCTCCAGAAAATTTCAAGATAATCTCAAGCGAACTCCCCCAGGTATCCGCTTAAATTCAAATTTGAATCAGTTTATGACTGGAGTTCGGAATAAACTGTATTCAAATTTCACTAAACCCCGCCTGACCGTTTAGATGCAAAGCTCCGTTCACATTTCAATCAGTTTATAGCTGGAAAATCGGCATAAACTGTAATGGACAATAAAGTTGTGGAGATAGATAGCCAAAAAGTTTATTGTAGTAGGTATAAAAAATTTGATTGTTCCTTAAGGTCCAAACGTCATACATGTAAAAGTTGATAAAATATTTTACGTTTCGCCACTTTAGATGGCTTCATCAGAAATTATTGACAAGTGATATAACTAAAATACAAAGGTTAGAAATTAGATTAAGTGAACACATAGAAACATTTTTCAAGGCTTACCAAGATGGCTTCCATAAAAGTTTATAATAATTGATAACAAAATTTGCAAATGACTAATTAAAGCCACATTGCAAGTATACGGCGTCTAAATGGAAATAAATGAAGTATTAAACAATCATTATTGATTGAGGTTAAACATTAACTATATAATAGATAATGTAATTAAACAATAAACTTTTAATTAAAAGTAAAGGACATCTTGTTTTGAAGAAGCAAGCTGCCAGAATGAGGAAAAATGCAAGATGTCAAATGTATGCGTACGCATATTTAGCTTAAGGTCAGGTCCGTATTTCGGAAAATTTTTTGAAAAGATGAAATAATTAAATAATTTTAGGGGCAACTATAAAATTGGAAAAGAAAAATTCGAACCAATTTACTCAATTAAAGATATGATGAAAAATAAATAGGGAGTTATTTAAATAAGTTATGGTAAATAGTACTTAGATTTTCAATGTCAGTTTTATAATTGATAGCATTTGGGCTTTTTTTAATTTCGATCATTTCTAAGCACTTTCTTTTACGAGTGTTAGCCTCTTTATGTAATATTTTAGGTGTTGAAAAATTGAAGTTTTGGAAAGTTTCTATAGTGTGATCTGTGAGTGCAGTTTTATTGGAGGGTGAAATTAAGTTTTTTTTAATTGAGTATTTATGTTGGTATAAGCGGTTTTTCAAAAGTTGTTTTGTAATGGACAATTTGAATTTATCTGAGCACCGTTCGACCGTTTGGACGCAATTAATTTATGACCGGTCACCGTAATAAATTAATTGGGTTTATTTACTATTGCCGCGGTCCCTAGAGACTTCTGAAATTCAATTAGCGCACGGCTGGTCTTCTGAGTTCGTTAGTTGAATTTATTTCACGCACACACGAGTATCCAAGTGCGATAATTCAAGTTTGTGCAAAGCAATAAAATAAATCATTTGCATAATCATTGACAAGAAATTCTATTTGACGTTAATCCTGGATCTGGTTCTGGAGGGCTAGGCCACCTGAACTCTTGCCCATGGTTTTCCGCAGAGTTGCATCAATTACAGAAATATCGGGACACGTTATACAAAAAGGCTAGATTATCTGCAAATGCAAATGATTGGAAACACTATAAAGAAATTAGAAACAAATATAGCAACTTGATTAAAGAGAAAAAAAATTGCTACTATGAAAATAAAATTAAAGAAAGTCAAGGCGACTCAAAAAATATGTGGCAAATTATTAAGCATATCGTTAAGAAGCCGGAAGCAGAGTGTACACCGAAAAACATTGTATTCCAAGGAGTAGAAGTAACCGATTCCAAAGAGATAGCTGAAAATTTTAACCAATACTTCATAAATAGTATTGTCGACATAAATCGTGATATACTAAACACCGATTTTGAAGAGGCATTCATACCTGATCCTGTTAACATCTTTAAATTTAAGGAGATTTCTGTAATCGATCTTGAGAAAACAATTACGAGCATAAAAAGAAAGGGTAGCACGGATGGCATTTCTGTTCAGGTTCTAAGAGATGCATTGCCAATTATAGGAAATCCTCTGGTAAAACTAATAAATGAGTCATTAAAGAGTGGAATTTTCCCAGATTCCTGGAAGAAATCCAAAGTAATTCCTATCAGAAAAATTGTGGGTACAAAGAAATGTGAAGAATTTAGACCAATTAATACGTTGCCGGTGTACGAACAAATTTTAGAAAAAATTGTCAAAAACCAATTGCAGGAGTTTATCGAAGCAAATAAGATTATAAGTGGCAAACAATCCGGATTCAGAAGCAAACATTCTTGTGAAACGGCATTAAATCTAGTCCTAGCAAATTGGAAAAGTGAACTTGATCAACAGAAAACTGTAGTGGGAGTGTTTCTAGATTATAAGCGTGCTTTTGAAACAATCGATAGGGAAAAATTAATTACAAAATTGGACAAATATGGAATACAGGGAATCGAGAAACAATGGTTCGAGAGTTATCTATCTTCGCGAACCCAAACAACTGTGTATAATGAAGAGGAATCGACGGAAATTCTTAACACATTGGGGGTTCCTCAGGGATCCGTATTAGGTCCATTGCTATTTCTACTGTACATCAATGATCTGGAAATAAATATTAAACACTGCTCGCTAAATTTGTTTGCTGACGACACATTAGTTTGGGTAACTGCGGAAAATACTACTGATGCCGTCAACAAAATAAATACAGATCTTGAGATGATATCAAAGTGGTTACAAATAAATAAACTAAAATTAAATATTGCCAAAACCAATTGCATAATCGTATCAAATAAAATTAATAGTGAAAATATAACTGTTAAAGTAAAAATAGACGGTCTAGAAATAGAACAAGTGCCTGAAATTAAATATCTGGGAGTTATTATAGATAATAGACTTACTTTTCGTAGTTATATAAATTTTATCATTAAGAAAGTCGCTAAAAAAATTGGATTTTTGGGGAGAATAGCCAGTAAACTAAGTATTAATGCTAGAATTCTAGTCTATAAAACCATTATTGCGCCACACTTTGATTACTGTGCAAGTATCCTGTTTCTTTGTTATGAATCGGATTTACAAAGGTTGCAAAAACAACAAAACAGAGCGATGCGAAATATTTTACGATGTTCTAAATATACGAATATTAAGTTAATGATGAATACGTTACAGTGGCTAAGTATCAAACAACGTATTTATTTTAATACGTTGGTTTTGATTTACAAAGCTGTTAATAATTTATTACCAAATTATATGTCGGATCACTTGATACTAAATGCTGACGTTCATCAATATAAAACAAGGAATCGATTTGATTTTAGGCTGCCTAAATTAAATAAAGCGAGTACACAAAATTCTCTGTATTACAAGGGACTAAAAGTCTATAATTCGCTTCCACAAGATGTAAAACAAATGACAAATATTTATAGTTTTAAAAAATATTTAAGCAGCTTTGTTAAACAATACTATTAATTTTAATGTTATTAATGATAAATAAGTTAAGATATATAATAATAATGATTCTATGTACTAGTATATTATACTAAATAAACTTACTTACTTACTTACTTACTTACTTACCTGAGTTGCATGGGAGTATAGCAGATATCTTTGCTAGGAACGGTGGTTAAAATGAGCGGGGGATTAGAGTTGGTGTTGGCAGAACTGGAACACAAACGAATTAATGACAGCTCGAACTAATGTAAATACGCGGGATAATTTTAGTTTGTTTTCATTACAAAAGAATTGGTTGCGGCTATGAACTCGGTGCTATGCTCGGGTTATCTGCACACATGGGTGTTTTTGTGATAAACTCGGGTGAGAACTTGACCTAGTGCGAAGGCCGCCTATTTCATCGTGCAAGGCGAGACGGGTTTTAGGGCCTAAAATCTGACCTCAGGAAGATATAACAGCAATGTACACAAATGTACGTAAAATTTAATTAATCATTTGTATGAGCTTTAGTGCTTTGCACGAAGTTGAATTATCGCACTTTGATACTCGTGTGTGCTTGATATTTAAGTGCATTCCGTCCAGCCGTGCGCTAACTAAATTTCAGGAGTCTCTAGGGACCGCCGCAATAGCAAATAAACCCAATTAATTTATTACGATAACCGGTCATAAATTAATTGAATCCAAACAGTCAAACGGGGCTCAGATAAATTCAAATTGTCCAATACAGTTTATGCCGATTTTCCAGCTATAAACTGATTGAATTGTGAACGGAGCTTTGCATCTAAACGGCCAGGCGGGGTTTAGCGAAATTTGAATACAGTTTATTCCGAACTCCAGTCATAAAATGATTCAAATTTGAACTTAAGCGGATACCTGGGGAGCTCGATCGAGATTATCTATAAATTTTCTGGTGCTCCGGACGGCCAGAAATTCCATTTTATATGTTGCAATCGGTTTCTCGTGCATCGCCGCGCTTGGGAGAAGGAGTGCACGGAAAACACTTATACGATCTGCTGGCGCATCGCGGTGGACTGGCGGCTAAGCGGGCTCTGAATTTTGATTGTTGCAATTTCGATTGTTGAAAACTGTGATCTTTTATATGTCATAATTAAAGTCCGTCAAATGCCATTTTGCCATGTTTCTTACTGTAGGCCCCTTCAGGGCCAGATTTCTTATTTAGGCGTTTCAAGTAGTAAGGGGTGGAATGAACCACATTTGTTGGTGCCATAAATGCTATAAAATGCCCTTTTTCGTGATAAATGCTATATTTTAAATAAATGCCATATTTTAATGCTATATTTCAATCAAAATCAATATTATGTGGTTAATTCACAACAAAAGGGCTTACAAATTTCAAAATAGACATGCAGAAGTTTTGGTAAGTGCCAGGTACTAAGGTCGATGACCCATGGCGGGAGTGACCGCTCGTCGCGCTCCTCAACGCTCAAGTAAGTATCCCGTTACGTCCACTCGTCAACAACAACCCCGCGAACTCCCTTTTCCCTTCAATGCACCTCGGATACTTACGTTTCACTTATTTGCCTTGTGCCCGTCGTTTTTATCAGATTACTTTGTCTTTTGTATTTGTGTTGTGGGATTTTTAATATTACTGGTGACATTTTTTCTAAAATTTAAACTTTTTGAAATAAATATTTACCATTTTTTATGCTTTATTTTGAAATAAGTGCCATTTTATATGCCATATTTTGAAATAATAAATGCCATTTTGCTATGCTATATTTTGAAAAAAATACGGGCATATTTTGACGGACTCTAGTCATAATATAGAATAGCAGCTGCGTTGCTGGCGTAAAGTCGTATAAAATCTGAGCTCCGTATTTTGTATAGTTTATCTAACTTTCAGTGTAGCGATTAAAGCAAACAGTTAGTGAAATGGAAGAATGTAGTGTTTGTTCCGAAAAATTACCACCAGAATGGAATTTTGTATTCTGCGAAGGCTGTAAAAAATCTGCATTATGTTTGTGCTGGAATAAGGGAAACGAGCTATAGAAAACTTAGTGTCGAAGCCAAGATGGTTTGGCGATGTGGTACTTGTAAAAATAAATCCACGTCGGCCGATAATTTCAATACTGCAGAAACTGATATCAATCCTGCAATACTTAAAGCAATCAATATAGCAATGAAAGGAGTAATTAAAGAAGAAACCAAGCATCTTGAAGAAAAAATCGATGAGTTCCAAAAAACTATCATGTTTTATAATGATCAAATTGAAGACTTAACTAAGTTAATAAAACAACGTGATGATAAAATAAAAAAATGCTTAACTCAAATGGAAAATCTAATGAAAATATAAATCTTAAAAAAAAGGCTGTAGAATTAAAAGCTAGTGTGAATCAGCTGGAGCAGTACAGTAGAATGAATACTGTAGAAATACACAGGGTGCCAGAACCAAGAGATGAAAATGTACTTAACACAATAAGCAACATCGGTAGAGCCCTAAATTACAACATAAAGAAAGACATGATTGATGCTTGCCACAGGTTTAAACCAATTGAAAAACAACTAAATCAGCTCAGGAGTATTATTTTGAAGTTTGTCTACCGAATTGATAAAGAAGAATTTTTACGGGTTAGAAGGGTTAAACGTAACTTTTCCACTAAAGATTTAGATCCCACCAACTCAATTATTGCGGAAAAAGCCGGTATATATAAATGAATCTTTATCACCGGAAAATAAAAAATTATTTGCGAAATGTCGTGATTATAAGAAACCAAACAACATCAAATTTCTATGGATAAGAGGAGGTAAAATCTTGATGAGAAAAACGGAGAGTGGTCGTGTATACATAATAAACTCTACTGATTTCAAGGATGTGCATTAATGTTAGTGATAGTGAATTAAAGTATGTGTTGTATAAATTTACGATAAAAATGTTTAGTGTAATTATTGCAAGTTTCTTTATGTTAGCGACATACTTAGGGTATATATTATGTAGAATGACTTATTACTTTTCAAAGATTTTTAACGATAAAAACTACGGATGTAACTGGGACTTCTTTATTTGGAAAATAGTTATCAACTCGATAAATTTTTGTGCGAGTGTTTGTTTATTCAAGGTGTTCTTGAATTTATTTTGGGTTTATTTCTACTTAAGATTATTTTTGAATAATGGTGAATGCTTGACTATAAGTCTAGTTTTATTTTTTCTACAGAGTAATTTATATCTGTTCATAATTTTAAACACTCTTCATAATCAGATTAGATTATTATGTAAAATAGTTATTTATTTAAAGAGGTTGTTGTGTATAATTAATGGTTAAGTTTCTTAAAGTTGCACATTTAAATGCACAATCGTTAAAAAATAATTTTACAGAATTCAAGGAGACGTTATTGGAATTACTGAAACGTGGTTATCGTTAAATGATTCAAACGATCTAATAAATATTCCTGGTTTCGTTGTTATTCGGAAGGACAGGGTTACCACCACATGGGGCGGTGGGTATGTATTTATGTAAAAAATAGCTTAAATTTTTCTACTGTATCTGTCTCGAGCAGTTCTGCATCTGCTGAACAACTCTGGATTAAATTATCGCTTAACCATACAGTTATGGTATTTGGGACAGTTTATCGAAGATATGAATATTCATATATAGAATTTATTGATTGTTTGGAAGATTCAATATCTTTAGTAACACCCATATCAAATGATATTATATGTGTGGGAGATTTTAACATAGATTTGTTAAATACTACTAATTCTGCTACTGCCAAGTTGTTATTAATGTTGGAAGTTTTGGATATCAGTAAATAATTAATAAACCTGCACGTATAACTAAGACTAGTTATTACAGTATCAAAATGACTTAACGACTTAATGACGAAAGACTAGTTAAAAGGTGGCACGCTCTCCCTGAGACTCGTCAAAAACAGGCTAAAGGCCTCGGCTGGTACGCTCAGGGAGATGGGTGTGGTTCAAACGGTACGTCACCGGGCAAGCGTGGCGTGACATATATAGGTTGTGTCGAAATAAAAGGGCGCCACCAGGCATATCTCGGGGGGTACACGTTCAACCGGACCTGGGAGGTTAGACGAAACGGGAAGTACTCAGGGTACTATGTCGGGAAGGTACTCGAGTAACTGTAATACTTGAAGTGCTATTTCGGGAAAAATATTTAAATAACTATTTTGAGAAAACGGGATCTCGGCCTCACAATCATCGTCGTCACTGCGGCAGGCGTCGTCAAACCTACCTGTGTCGCTCCAACGCTCAAGCTTCGTCGTACATCAATCGTTACACAGAAAACTTATCTTGAAAGGAGCATGCACAGATTCGCCGCAATGATAAGGCCGTTGTGCAAATATTCGTCTATTGGTCTGACGTTAATAAATGGGTGATTTAAAAGATTAAATTACACTTAAATATAGGGCCCCAGATGGAGAGGCGCTATTTATCACTAGTACAATACATGCGTAGCATTCGTGAACCAAAAACAATCCTTAAACTAGGCCATACAAGTAACAGATGATTGATTGGAAATGAAAATGATCGAAATACGTTAAGTTCGCGGCTACAGTGTCCAGATTTAGGCCACACAAATCACGGGTGATAAATTATCAATGATAACGGCCAAAACATCTTAAAGTAGCGGTCAGAGCGCTCGTATTTAGGCCATATAAATGACAAGTAGTTAGTTACAAACGTTGCGGCCAAAGCATGTCGAATTAGCGAGCACTGTATGTAAATTTAGGTCATGTCAATGACAAATAATTAGTTACAAATGGTTACATATGCTACCTCAATATGGACGTTCATCGAGCGTAGACGAAACGGTTGCTGGCGGGATGCCTGCATTCTCGATGTCGGAACGAAGGCGTGGGAGGCAGTGCGATGTTTGCAAGAATCCGCCCAGGAGGGCGACAACTGGAACACGTTCCCTTGCGGGACAAAGCGACAGTGAGGCCTACGAATCCAGGAGTCCTGCGAGTTTGATCCCCTTTTTATCGGGAGGAATGGGCCAACCTGGGCCCTACGTTAATGAAGCAGAACTATCGGCCATCCATGTACGCAAGCACCCACGCACCAACGGTGAATAGGCACGACACCACCTGTTACAGCACGAAAACGTTATTACGACATTAACAATCAGCCCCTCAAGCGTGCAAAGCAAAATCATACGCTTGAGAGCCAAACTCATTACCTACAAAATGACTAAGACCTAATCGGGAATATCGCCAAATGCTCAGCCCTAACCTTCGTTATAAGATGTGCTGTAACAAAATACGCCGACTAGAAACTCGGCCGCGAGGGCGGGTTATTTACTATCTGAAGGTTAGGGCTGTGCTCTAGCACAAAGAGGTTAAAGATGTTAAATAAGGTACGCCACCATTTTCTTGACTACATTGGGACAAACACAACATCGGTAGCACAGGTGAAATTACTTGAAAATGGAAGTGGTGAAATCGCCTTACTACTTCTAACTTGACACAACCTGAGGTAGCGACGTCACAGCTGGATCAAACCTACCTTAAACGGCATCAGCTTACACTTACTTGTCCCAACTAGGTTCCTGTACAAAAACATAGACACAAGGCATGCAAACACACCAATGAAAAACGTATAAACAATTAACAATAAACTCTATTGATGAAATAATATGAAACAAATGACAATGAAAGTTACAGTAATTAAATATTACGGCCAAAATATGCAAAAAGGTTAGTTGGGTTAACGACGCAATCTATAATCTAAACTCGAATGATCAAACGGCAACAAATGACATGTTTACAATTACAAACAATATGGTCGGTACGTTCTACCACAAAAACTACTTTGGAGTACCAAAATTTAGCAGCAAACACTTCAAAAATGGTGCAGCAACGGTTACGTGAGCTTAATACATAAAAACGACATGAAGACAATAAACTTGACGGAACTGTTAAACATTTTACGGTTTAAATCAACCAAAAGGGCTCAAATGCCCCAAACTACACTTTGGCAAAACACTTCACTATAAACATTTAACGGTTAACAAATTACCTTGATAGAAACATAGATGTGCAGATTTAAGTTGTTTTCCTCAGCTGCGAGTTGCATCTCAGTCAGTGCCAAACGAACGGAAACGACAGGAAACTGTTGTAAACCACAGGACTGGCCCAAAATCGAGCGAATGCCAACGGTAAAACATCCCCAAGACGAGGGTTGACTAGAACGGATTCCGGTAACAAGCAGATGACGGTAAAGAATCGGGTCTTCGTTCTACTTGGTAAGTTTAGTACACGGTTGAGTGTTCCCAAAATATAATCCACGATAAGTGTTAGCGGAGGTGGTCAGTTTCCAAACGGTACGGAAAACTCGGCTAAACGTTCACCTCTAACCACTATGCACTAAGCACGAATTGACGACGACAAGGTGGCTTCACAACACAAAAATTTCGACAATAAACCTTTTACGCGGATTCGGCAGATGGACGCCAACTGCGGACCCAACGTGACCCTTACATCTTGTGGGCTCCACGCCAAGTGACGCTCCTGCGGAAGATACAGGCGCCAAAAATACCCAAGCGCAAACGCGGCTTATCTACGTCATTGTTGCTCTTAGGGTAGAACGGTTCAAAAGATTTTGGGATCACCAAGCTGACTCGGGGCTTCTGCTTAAAGTTACGGAAAAGTTTTAGCATGACTAAATCTGACTCAACACTACCCACGAAACTTGCAGGGGACCTTGGGTGTACCACAACAATGTTAAATACTAAGAAATCGGTAACCTGAGACTACTTTACGAACAGAAGAGAACAAAGGGTGAATTTATAACTAATTTCGACGAACATGGGGCTGTACGGCAGTATTCATACCGTATGCCAACATAAACCCGAATCGGCAATCATTAACTACGGTGAAGCGTTAATATTTGAACTGAACTGTGCCGAAATAAGGTTTATAGAAATGAATTTTTAAAGCATTACCACAGAATTACGAACTTTGCTTGCGTGACTAGTGAAAATGCTAGGATTTGAGGCTAAAGTTGTAACGCTAGCTCCCGTTTCAATTTGAGTAATTTAATGTTAAATAATATTTGCAAATTTAAACGTCGCCGACCTTTCGCGTTATCAAGAATCCGGTGTGTTTCAGCAAGATAAGATAGCGCAGACCGAAGTTCCGCCCGTAAAAACAGCGCGAACAAAGGCGAGATGCGCGCCGTTCCTCCCCACCTAATGGTTTTGCAGAGCATATAAAAGGGCTTGCAGAACGCATTTCAAGGGAGATTTCCAAGAGATTCCTGATTCTCCTCCAGCATTCATTCCAGCAAACACCTAGTTCCCGATCCTTCATCCTGTCCTGTCCAGAAAGTTCCTCCGTCGACTCTACCAGTACCTAGGGAACCGTTCCGAGGCTGCGTTTAATTTAGTGGTTCCGCAAGGAACGCCTGAAACGTCAGCTATATTTTCCTCTAAACCTCCTAATAGCTAGTTCAATTTAGTGGCTCCGCAAGGAACGTCTGAAACGCCAGCTATATTTTCCTCTAAACCTCCTAATAGCTAGTTGAATTTAGTGGCTCCGCAAGGAACGTCTGAAACGCCAGCTATATTTTCCCTGTAAATATCCTACACCGAAAACCGTTTGTAAATCAGTAATAACTAACGTAATATTTAAATCCCAGCTCCCTTGCATTTTAAATTTGGCGCCTTGCTATTCAAGCAGGATTAGAAGCTTCAAGCTATCTAATTGGAAATTACCTGTGGTAATCCTTGAGAATTGCAGCGGCCGTCTTGCCTGGGAGCTCTGCGAACCGAACCGTTAACCTCGCCGAAGAATACACGTGGAGGTGCCGAGGTTGCTAACCTCGAAAATCCTGTCGATTTGATAAATCGAGTTACAAGCGAAGTCCCGTCGTGCGGCGAACCTCACAGAGTATTTTAACAAAAAACTGTAGCTGCACAAATAGGGTGAGAACTCGCGTTACCAGTTTTAGTTTGTTGTTTGTTGACAGAAACCAGAATTCGCAGATCGGCGAATTTGACAGACTGCCAGGCGTTGCAATCAGCGCGCAGCCCGTCCCGAAGAGCTACGAAGTAGCGGCCCGGCCGACCACGACGTCCTCGAACGAATCGCGCACGAGGTCACGCCCGCTACAACCAGGAAGCGGCTACCGTCCGTAGAATCCGTCTCCGCGAAAACCAGGAAGCCGCGTTTTTATACGATCGTAAATTTCGAGCAATAAACATCTCATTTAATTAATTACACGAATATTTACTTATGTACGATAGTTATATAGAATAAATGTTATACAGGATACTCCGTTAGTGTGTTTTGCTTATTTATGGTATATCTAAGGGAACGATTGAACCTTGCTCCGATTTATGAGCTAACCCGTGGTAAATAAATATTACAACCCTTATAAGCATTGGTGGATTTTACAAAGTACCAAAAGTAAATGCTTTAATAGAATTGTTCTAACACACTTAACGCTCCTTGTGTCACAACCACTCTCTCGTCACAGACTGACTGCCGGAAAATGCCCGCCAAAAAGAAGCGTCATCAAGCCAACCCCCGTAGCCAATCGCAAAGCGGAACACTCGCCGGGTAAAACAAAATAATGTTGGAGCAATAGAGAAGACTAGAGGCCCTCGCAGTTTCTCCCACAGGCGAAATAGCAAAACATTCTCTGCTTTCGTACGTGAGTATTTTCTCGTGTCAGACTTATGCAATATATCCAGCACTGGTGCTATGCACTGAAGTGGAACATCCCGCCTTTGTAATATGCATTGATTTGGTGTCTGTGCTACTAGCAATGCAAGATGCCTTTACGGGAGACTCTTTAATCAGAAATATAAGAGGCAAGTACAACGTAGCATTACGCTCACGAAAAAGAGTATCCTTCCTGTGGGTGCCAAGTCACGTGGGTATTGATGGGAACGTAAGAGCAGATGCAGCAGCAAGAGATGCAGCTAATGGAATAAATTGTAATAAGGAAAAATCATGCAGCACGAGAGACCTCTTGCTATATGTTAAACACCAAATACACCTGCAATTTCAAACAATGTGGGACAGCTGTAACACTTATATGACGAACTTCGTAGATGCTATCGATGGTATTACATATCCAAAGAATATATCAATAGCAGAGCAAGTAGTATTAACAAGAGTCAGAACAGGACATACATGTTTAACTAATAAATATATTTTGTCAAGGGAAAACCAACCAGTTTGTAATACCTGTCAGGAGCCATTAACAGTAGATCACATTTTGAGACGATGTAGAAGATATAGACCTCTGGTGGAATCAATTGATGATTTGAACGGGATTGAGAGTAAGAAATTGATAAGCTTTCTCCAGCGGGCCGGATTATTTAGTTCTATCTAAGCAGTGCGTAAATACGACTTACAGGGAAGCGGCTAATAACCTTAGCAATTGATGCCGCGACTAAAGAAGAAAAAAAATAGAAACAATGGATTGCTCACCAATAATAACCGAATTACAAATATTAGAAAATAACGACAAGAAAATTCAACTGTCATTTGAAACTTACGCCAACGGCGAAACCTACAAAACCGAATTTCATAATTATCAAATAATATTCAAAGCATGATTACTAGAAAATTAAAGAGAAATCGAACACATGTTTCCATAGGAACGCACTGAGAGGTGCAATCAATGAACTAAGAAACATAGTCAAATTCATCACAGGCTAAAGATGGGGTACGAATTGAAAACGTTATCAATACACTACAGAAAAAAAAAACAAGAAAGTCAGGCTATTATTATTATAAAACAAACTTCGTTAATGACACTAGCAATAGAAAAAAATCAACAAAACTCTCCGGTAATAAAGCACTAATCAATTAGTATTACATTCAATAATTCTAACGTGATTCAATCCAATTACAAATAGCAGCACTATTAAATCTGTTAGTTCATATTTTAAACACTCTGAAAGAGCGTCACCTTTGGCAAATTGAAAACACCACACCCCCAATAATAGAAAGAAATGAGAATTAGAAGAAATACAGAAAAATAACTTCTTCCAAGCCTTATCTCCTATATAACGAACAAAATAGAGTACCAATGGTGAAAAGGTGCAAACAGCACGGCAAACCAGCTAATAAAGATTAATTTGTGTGAAAGTAACCGTTTAAAATTCATGAAAAACCTAAACTGTGAAGTGCATTATGCACAATTAGATAAGCTTAAAATTTAAAAAAAATATTTAAACCCTTGGATTATTGTGAACCCTTAAGAATTAATTGCTTCCATATATTGTATTCCATGTATTGTATTGACGTCGGGTTGAGGCTTTTGAAATGTGGACCTGCAAGCGCATGCTGAAACCTCCATGGACTGCTCGCCGAACAAATATTTCCATTTTAGAGGAAATAAAGCCCCAGAAACGATTATCTACAACAATCTATGCTCGCATACCTTAATTATTTTTGGACATATCCACCGAAGTATACACATGGAAAAACTTGCGGTGCAGGGTAAACCAGAAGGAAGAAGACGACGCGAACGCTCACCAAAACACTGGGTAGATTTGACAAAAGATTTACTCTGCGCAGATTTGTCAGAAGCTGCTCACATGGCCACCAATCGACAGAGATGGCTAGACGCAGCAAGCAGAACTGTTAACAATTGCGAAGATAATTGAAAAGGTCACAACACATCTGTCAAGAGGAAGATATTGTATTAATGGCAGTTTTAAGTATCCTTTAAACGGCACTTATTACAAATTCTCGAAAACTGCACTGTGACTATTGAACCACGTTTTCCTCTGACTAAAGTAGTATTCCAACAAAATTAAAGAAATAATTAAATTGTTCGTTTAAGAAAACGTAAATATTAACAGTTCAAATGAAAATAACAATTTACGTAAATGAAATCTAGAACATATAGATCTGGACGATTTAAGATCAATTAAAATTCATGAAAGTTTGGACAATAGTACGTATTCGGTAATACATCATCCCAGGGCCGTTCCTACCGGTGGGGTGTTGCGTGTCCATCACGCAGGCGGTCGATTGCAAGGGGCGGCCGCTCGAAACCGATTTTATACAAATTTAAATTAAAAAAAATAAGTAATTTGAGAATAAAACATCTCTGAAAAATGCAAACCACGAACAAAAAACAAACACCACTTTATTGTTAGTCGAAATCCCAATTTTTGTTTTTTTTTGCCTTTATTACAGATATTTTAACACAAAATCAATAATAAATTTGAAACTATTACCAATAATTTGTGTTTTCATTTTTCCCTTTCAAATAATTAGCACCCTCTATCAACCAATGTCCAAAATACGACAAAAAACTAAGATAGGAATCTGTAAAATCATATCAAATCTTTCTTGTGAAGTCCCGAATTGGTTCGTACTAATTCAAGTAAATCCCCGGGTGACGTATTTTACCGAAGGTATAAATATCACCCGACGAAAAAATGCGTTCATTTGTGAATGGTGGAAGCAATATGTAGGTGTAAAATACTGAGACCCATTGTTATTTTTGTGCCCTTATATGGAAATAAAATATTGTGGTACTGATTAAAGATCTATATTACTCAGTTACTTCTATCATACTTCATCATAATAAAACGTGTGTTGTAGAGCCTGGTTATTAAAGGTAAGCTATTGATATACGTTTTTTTAATTTATATGATTTTCACGTAATAGCTGCTTTGATAGTCTATTAAGACTGTAATCTAGAAGTAAATTAAAACAAAACTTTTTTAAATTTATTCAGATGTCAAGCTCGGAACGACGACGAACTAAAAAACTCTCTGGAGCCGCTTACAGAAAAAGACAACTGTCTAAAGAAACTGAAAAAGAAAAGTTGCGGGGCTCTACAGAACAATTTTTGAAAACTCCTGGAGCAGAGGAAGAAAGTGGAAGCACGGCTGGAGATCCTTTTGTTTCAACGCCTGATAGTCAGCAAGTCGTCCCCATAGAGCCACAGATTCCATCGACTTCGGCAGAGTCTTGTACTACAGAAGAACCAGAGGACATTGAAAGTGGGAGTTTAGAAGATCCAGCTTCATGGCCTAAATCACTTGATAATTCAACAATTGAAGTATTAGTAAAAATGGGACCTACACAAGTAAAAAATTTTTCATTTCCTTTAACAGAACAAGGGCGCTTTTCGGTTCATTATTATACATGAACATTAGCAAATGGTGAAAAAATACCTCGTATGTGGCTAATTTATTCCATTAAGTTAAATTGCGTTTTTTGCTTTTGTTGCAAAATTTTTGGGACCAAAAATATTCAGTTAACAAATGCTGGTTTTTCAGATTGGAAACATCTTTCTAATAATTTATCCAGACACGAACGATCAACTGATCATATTCAAAATTATAAATTATGGACTGAATTAGAAAAAAGATTGAGTACTTACACAACAATCGATCACCAAGAACAACGTATTTTTAATTTGAAACATGTAATGTTACATGCAGTCTGCATGTCACATTTATTCATATAAAATATATCCAGATAGTTAATTTAAAAAGTTTATGTACAGTCGATGTGTTGTGAATGGTTACGGGTAACCAAAGAGAAGTAAATAAACAGAATGATAAAAAAGTTCAATTTGAAACTAGACTCGAGACGGTCATATTAAAACCGATGGTGGTTCAATTCCAACCAATTGGTATTTTTAATTGAATTTAATTAAAAGACACATGAAGTATCTGGTAATGATATAAAATACATTTAGCAAATCAAACCGTCTATCAAGTCGACATAATTGAAGTGTTTGCAATATCATATTGAAGTTATATTACCAAGTAAATAACTTACAATATAATTAACGTAGAGCCAGTGTTTACGTGTGTGTTGTGCATTCAATTGAGAAGTGCTATCTGGGAGATAGCAACACATCCAAAGAGCTTTTTGAGGGGATTGGAGATTTCAACCAGCCAGTTACTGTTAGCTGTCCTGCTTCATTTGCAGAGGAATTCTATAGGTTGCTGATCAGGTTACGCTAAAGCGATGTTAAGGTCAGTGTTGTTTCTTAACTTTTACTAACAAACTTTTGGAATACTTCAAGGATATTTAAATTGTGTGTTTAATATTAGTGAACTTGTATTTAGAACTAAGAATTACTATTAATTATCTAAATTCTAATAGTGTTCTGAGTACTCGGCGATTTTAGGTCATTATATTTAGAAATTCCAACCTTTTGATTTAATTTAAGATTGGGGATGTAAATTAGGGATTTTGGGTTTTAATATTGATTAAAAGTTATCTTAAACAAACTTGACTATCCTTACGTCATTGACAATTCAATAAACATATCTGAATGTCATTAAGATATTTAGAATATCAGTAGAAGACCTGAAAGTAACTATAAAATTACTTTATATTAATCAAATAGTTGAACAATCAGTAATACTTGTTATTAAGAAGCACCATTCAGCTGAGGGTAAGGAGTATTTCTTTAGCTTTACTGACTAGCCGGAGCAAAATTTAAAATAAATAGAAGAATATACCATGACAATATTTGTATGTCACATATTGACGTTTGGGAGGTAAGTTATTATTTTAATTTATCATATAAATAAGTGATATAACACCGCAGAGAGGCGTTATATTACAAACAACAATATTGGTGTAATGTTTTAGAACGTATTGTTGCAATTATATTATTATTGGCAGGACAGTGTTTAGCATTTCGTGGGTCATCCAATAAATTATTCGAATCAAACAATGGAAACTTTTTGAAGACGGTTGAAACATTTGCAAAATTTGATGCAGTTCTTTCGGAACATCTAAAAAATATTCAAATCAGTAAAATTTCACATAAACGTATGCCTCATTATTTAGGAAATAGATTACAAAATGAATTGATCTCACTTACAGCAAATAAAATCAGAGAACAAATTAGGGAGTTATTGTCAAAAGCAAAATATTATTCAATTATTCTAGATTCAACCCCAGACTCAAGTCATACCGAACAAATTTCATTCGTTGTTCGATTTGTTATAATAGATGATAATAAACAAATTAAAATTTGTGAAAATTTTCTCGGATTTTTTCCTATTATTATTGATGTGACTGGTGAGGGATTATACGATTTTGTAATAAAACTTTTGAAAGATTTTAATATGGATATCTACAATATGCGTGGACAGGGTTATGATAATGGTGCAAATATGCGCGGAAAACATGTAGGATTGCAACGCCGAATTTTAAATATCAATCCTCGAGCAATGTTTGTACCTTGTGCTGCTCCTAAATCTAGTGGTTAATGATTCTGCCAATGTTACCTTGCAAACATCGGAGTTTTTTAATCTTATACAAGAATTATATACATATTTTTCTTCTTCGCCATATAGATGGAATGTACTTAAAACTAATGTACCAAATTTCACATTAAAAGCTGTTAGCTCAACTAGGTGGGAAAGTAGAATTAAAGCTATTACACCTCTGCGATATCAATTAGGGAAAATTTATGATAGCCTAGAAGAACTTGTAAATGACAAATCACGCGACATTAACACCAAACAACAAGCCCAAGCATTGGCCTTAAAAATTAATAGTTCTAAATTCGTTTGTTCTGTAATTATTTGGCATGATGTTCTGTCTAAAATTAATTCCATCAGTAAGATGCTTCAAGGTGTGAATACAAATCTAAAAGATTGTTCAAATGCGTTAAAAAATTTAGTAGATTATTTGGAACAGAAAAGAAATGACCACAGTTTTGAAGCGTTTATAGAAGATGCGAAAATACTTGCTACAGAAGAACTTGATATAGCAACGGAATTTCCCCCAACTAATATAATTCGTCCACGTCGAAAAAAAAGACAATTTGATTATGAAACCCCTGATGAGCCTATACTTGACCCAAAGTTGAATTGTAAGATTAATTTTTATTTTACTATTTTGGATACCGCCAAAGTATCTATACAGGAACGTTTTGAACAATTACAACGTTACAGTGACAATTTCAAAGTGATTTATGAATTTCCTATTATGGACGATAATTCAATGAAAAAACACTGTACAGATTTATCCTTAAAATTAGAAGACACTGTCAGAAAAGAGGCTGATGTAAACGCCGTAGAATTAAGTGATGAATTAAAAAATTTAAAATTACATTTCCAATCTGTTGAAACACCATCTAAAATTCTCAACTACATTGTTACAAATAATTTACTTGCGACTTTCCCAAATACAGCAATTGCCTTAAGACTTCTACTGACTTTACCTGTCTCAGTTGCGTCAGCAGAAATGTCTTTTTCAAAATTAAAAATAATTAAAAACTTTTTACGCTCGGCCATGAAGCAAGAAAGATTGTCAGATCTTTCTATTATATCTATAGAGAGAGACTTGGCAGAAGCAATTGATGTCAAGAACCTTGTGACCACTTTTGCGTCTGTCAAAGCTAGAAAAGCTAAATTCTAAGATATTAAACTTTGTATTTGTTTTGTTTTTTTTGTATTTGTACAATTTTATTTTATAGGAGTATTTCTTTTTATTTTATTTTATAAAATTGTTATTAATATTTTTTTTAACGTAAATATATTTTTTAATTGCTTGGAGGGGGGGGGCGGCTATTTTATTTTTCACGCAGGCGGCCAAGAAGCTAGGAACGGCCCTGTTGTAAAGTATAATGCGTTAATACTGGCAACTGTGGAAGACTGTAACACACGATTAAATACCTTTAAAATTGTGTTTATATTGCTTTTGGAAGCCATTCACATAGTAAGTATTAATAAATTCAATTAAACACATATTTTTCCACCAAACTACTACTACAATGTGTTGGGAACACTTGGGACACATTCAGAGCCTAAATATCTAAAAATAGTCGCTAACGATCAAAACATTAACTTTCGACCACCTTCAGCCAGTATCTCATAAATAGAAAATTAAGTGTATCTGGTTCCAGAACTGGTGCTTTTTAAAAGCATCAGTAGTAATCCAGATGATGTGCTTGTATTAATTTCAACATGTTTGGTAGGGTGACCAGACATACTCTTTTTTAGAGTATTATACTCTTTTCTAAATAATATTCTCTTTACTCTTACTGTTTACAAAACGGATATCAATATACTCTTTTCAATTCATTTAAATATTCTTAATACTCTTTAGACTTTGTTTCAAACATTTCTACACTCACCGGCACAAAAAACGGAGCACTTGCATTTTTTTATTAGATTTAAAATTGTATCTCTTTGTGATGTTTTATTATTACATTTATTATTATACATTTATTATACATTTAACATTATAACATGTATAATAAATGTATAATAATAAATGTAATAATAAAACATCACACAGGGATACAATTTTAAATCTAATAAAAAAATGCAAGTGCTCCGTTTTTCGTGCCGGTGAGTGTATAAATTTTCCTCGCGGGATAATATATGACAGAAAACGTTGCACTCGCGCAACTTGTTAAGCTAAATATGTGCACTCTGCAGGCCAACCAGCCTCAGAATGCGGAGTGTATCTACATAAAATATGTACACTCTGCAGGCTAACCAGCCTCAGAATGCGGAGTGTACCTACATAAAATATGTACACTCTGCAGGCCAAACAGCCTCAGAATGCGGAGTGGACCTTTCATAAACATGAACGCGATCGGATTACAATGACTATTCAATTCACCTGTCATCTGTCAGAAAGTGACCAATGAAAATCCAGAATTCTGACGTTTCTTGACCAATCAAAAAAATATCAGCTGATATATCTTCCTAGAAGGTATTCAAGTGATTATTCAACACTATAATGAACGAACCAATGAAAATTGTTCAATTTGTCAGAAACGGCCAATCAAAATTGACTGTCATTGAAAACACCTAATGTCACAGTGTTTTCACGCAAGCCCTATTGGTTTCAATGATTTCAATTTAGTGACTAACCTTTGACTGACATTTCACCAAAATGTCAAAGTCAAAGTTAGCAAACCAGCGTCGTTCTAAAAACTCATAATAATCGTGTTGGAAGCTCCGGTATCGAATTAATAGTAGAAAACGTTAAAAATGTGTGCTGTCGAACACGGTAAAAGTCATCTACTCATATTGTTGAATAATCTTTCCAAATATCACTCAAGGCAAAATTTTTTAAGAGAATTTTTTTCGTCAACATGCAAATTATTGCAAATTTCTCTCAACAAAAACTGCTCAAATTCCACTCGACCTGCGGTCTCGCGGAATTTTTAACGCAGTTTTGGTTTAGAGAAATTTAAAAGCAATAATTTGCATGTGAACAAACAAATTCTCAAAAAATTTTCACCTTTTATGGTATTACCCTTTTACTATTTTCAACAAATGTGATTGTTATTAGAAAAATTCAATATTAGTGTTCTGTTACTATAGAAATTGCGTAGTTTGTTGCTGGATTTACTGAAAACTAATTTGAAAAAGTAGTTTGGTTCATTAAATAGTCTCTCGAATACCATTCTTAGTCAAAGTTGAGTAGATTATTTTTGCGGTGGTATCACTACTGATGTCCATTGCGCTTGGGATTAGGACTCATGCTATCGCACTCATCCTAATCGTACCAAAGCGCAATGGACATTTGTGACACCACCACAAAAATAGTCGACATAACTTTGACTACTCATGGTATTATAAGTGACTATACCATGAGTCAGTGGCGTAACTAAGATTTTGCTCTGAATGGTGTTCTGGGAGAGTGATCAACCTTACAATATGAATTAAAAAAAATCTGTAAAAGGCTTTACCCAGAACTTCCCTCATCGACATTGTGACACTAAATAATTTTAAAATGAAATTAAGTTAGGAGTAAAAATATCTTCACGTTTCTAATCTTCTTCTTCCTCAGCCGTTTTCTGTCCACTTCTGGACATAGGCCTCTTTCATATGTTTCCATGCTTCTCTGTCCTGTGCTACTTGAAACCATCTCTTTCCTGCTAGTTTTTTTATGTCATCTAGCCATCGTTTCTGTGGTCTGCCTACACTGCGCTTTGTTTGTCTTGGTCGCCAGTGTGTTATTCTTGATGTCCATCTGTCTTGATCTTGCCTGGCTACATGTCCTACCCATTGCCATTTAAGTTCTGCCGTACGTGTTATTATATCAACGACTTTGGTTCTTCGTCGGATTTCTTCGTTTCTGATTTTGTCCCTTAAACTGATACCAGGCATAGCGCGTTCCATCGCTCTCTGCAGTACTCTTAGATGGTCGGCACTCTTTTTTGTCATTGACATAGTTTCCAAGCCATAGGTCGCTACTGGTAATACACACGCGTCAAAGACTTTGCGTTTGAGATTTATTGGTATATCCAAGGCCTCCTATAGTGTACCAGGCCGTCTCATTGCCGAACGCCTGCAAAATAGTGGTCATACGACACCATTGCGCGCCCATTGGAAACAGCGTATTTTCGCACAATAAATGTAATAAACCTGCTTCAAATATTGTAAATATGAATTTTAGTGATTGTAAATCATTTCTATAACTATCATACACCATTACGATCGAAAATTAAAAGCAGGTAATGATTATTTATAAGTATATTTGTAATTCATTTATTCAAAATAAAAGTAGGGAAATTCTGATAATATACATTAACATGCAATTTATAGGAATTGTAGTTAGAATTTATTAGTTAAATCTGCAAAATAATTTAATTCTCGAATACCCTAATTAACTTTACCATTAACTGTAGAGGTTTAGTTAATGGAAAACGATTATTATCGGAGAATAGAATGGTAAATACCACACTACTATTATAATATAATTGAAATTGTTGCAGTAATATTAACTATCATGCACCATTACCATCTAAAATTAGAAGCAGGCGATGTTTTATTAGATATTTATTAGATCGAAAGGATTTGTAAAATAAGTAACAATTATATTTAAATTACAATTAAAATTACAATACATGTATACAGTTTCGGTAACTATTAATAATTTATAAACTTTATTTATTATAAATGTAACCTATCATTATATATTATAAGGATAATTAAATCATAATATATAGTATACCTTATATCTATGTAAACATTAACAGCTTGCAGTTCTCGAAAAACCTTAATTTTTTTATCTTAGGATTTAGATGATTTAGATGCAAATTTTTTCTTTTAATTGCATCATTAATCATTTTATCATTTTTAATTTTAGAATAATTGTTTAAAATAATATTTGTAAAAGCATTTAAACACAAATCGAATAAATTGTAGAAATTTGTACCACACTGTTCACAACTTTCGTGTGATAAAAATTGCGATATTTTATCAATCGCCAAATGTTTCAAAACAGACTTTTGACACCTAAGTTTTAAAAAGTCAGATTCGTAATCAGGAGATATTAAAGTCTTGAAAAGTTCAAATACTTGTAGTATCACGTGAACAAACTTTTGAGTCGGATATTTTAAGCCACCCCTGTCCAAACTTTTGAAATATTCGCTATTTTCTGAGTCAACCCAAGAGACTTGCATATCTTTGTCACATATCAAATATTTAATGCAATCGTTACATTTTGTTCTTTTGTGAACTTTATCTGCTAGATAACCGGCGATATAAATTAAAACGCTTATATCTTCCTTTTGTACTTCTGCAACTGTTGTTAGGGCACCTTCAAACTTTTTTTCTATTACATCAATTTCATCAAGAAATGAAAAATCCTCGAAATCGATAAGAAACTCTCTTAATTCAAAGTCACCTTTTTTCCGAATTGAGTTTAATTATATTTAAAAATTTTAGTTTTTTTTCGGATTCCAAAATCTGTCTAACGCCTATATGGTAATTACCGCCACTCATTTGTCTGTACTGACCAAATCTGGCTTCTAATGAATCCGTTTGAAATTTTCCAAGCAAAATGTATTCAAACTGTAAATTTTCTAATAAATATTTGCTTAATGAAATTAATGCAGCGGAAGTATGGCTAATTGCCATTTGAGTTTCGTTAGTTAGTTTTCCATTGCGATTTGTTTTTATATTGTTAGGTACCGCTAACATATTCCAATTATTTAACCACAAGACAAAATCTTCTAAAAATTTTAAATTGATGTTATTTCTTTTTGTTATCGGATTTTGATATAAATCCCGTTTTGAAATGCCTTTAAATTTTGTCTTGCAGTTTACAATTTTCCACCAAGTTGCCATAGTTTCTAGAAATGAAATAGTTCCTTTTAAATCATGTGACAGGTTTAACTGCTTTGAACATTTTAGAGCCGCAATATTCTTTTCGTCAAATAAATTAAGACAGAGACTGACATTTTGGCGTTCTAAAGACGTAGGATTTAAAACCTTTTTTGACAATGCTGGAGCTTTTTTGAGGATGTTATTTTGTTCAGAGTAATACAATTTTCTAATGTCAGATACTGAAGCAAGTTGTTCGGTTTCGGTACTTGGGACAAAAGAAGGAATTATAAAAGTTTGATCTGCGTTTTTTTGATTCAACCAATTGTTCCTCACACATTTAAGTAAGTGCACGGTGTCAAATAGAAAATATATTCTAGAATTTAGATTATAGGCATTCGCAATGTGTAGTTGTAATTTTCCTCCACCCATTGTTTCAAATGCTGATCTATTTATTTTATTGTTATCAGATATAACTGTAACAACCTCATAACCGATTTCTGTCAGCGTTTTAATGACAATTCTTAGCAGCTCTGAGAGGTAGTTCGCATTAAGATTTTTTACGGGAAAAAGACCAACAACATCTTTATTTTTTGAAAGTAACGATGTTATCATGAATGTCTGTATAGTAGATGCTTCGCAGTTGTCATTAAAACTCATTCCTTCTATTTTTCCACTTTTATAAGAAATTTCCGATTTTACATAAATTTCATCGAGCAAAATGTTAACAAATTTTTCTCTTGGTTCTAGCAATTTTAACTTTTCACTAAGATATTTAATGTGTGCATCTGCGATTCCCGACTGTGCAGATCCTAATTTCATCGAAAGTTTACGTAAGTATGATATATGTGGTAATGTTAATACGCAAGTTTTTCTCAAGAACATATAAGCCGCTAGATATGTGAAATACATTCTGCACGCCCAAACTAATGTTTCTGGAGCATATTTTGGAACTCCCAGAAGAGCAAGTTTAGTTTGATCTTTTAAAAATTTTATTTTAGTTTTTAAATTTACAGAAACATCAGCAGTTTCAAATAATTCAATAGTTTTTTGTAAAAGTTGTTCGGCAGAATTTACGTAATTACCTAGTCATTTTTGCTAACGAATCTTCATGGAGGTTGCTTAAATAATCTAATAAATCTTGCAACAAAGAGAAATTCTTTAGGATGCAATCTTTTCCCAAAATGTTCGCTACTGACAAGTCATTAAAATTAATTTTACAGTTTCTTAAATAAACATCGACAGACAAATTTTGCTTGACAATTACAGATATATAAATTTCTGGGCAGCCACTAAAGCCCCTAAAATCTTTTTTAATAAAATTAAAGGTATCAGGATTATTCACTACTACAAAATCATGCAAATTTAAACGTTTTCGATAAGTATCGCGCAATGTTTGAATATTGAATTCAATATCCCGCTGTCTTCTTTCGTCGTCGATTTTTTTCGATCGCGCCGCCTTTCATCTTCTAGTTGGACTATTTCTTTGAGTAGGCAAACGTTTCGTTAAATACGAAAGTTGATTTTTAAAAATAGTAGGATATGCGTCTTTTGTTAACCTAGGGCGAAGTTTTTTTGAACCTTCAGGTTGATGTAAATTATTAATTTTAATAAACCGTTTATCAAAATGGTTAATGCAAATTACACTTGATTTTGCGGGTTTAAATTTATCTCGACTTATGCAACGGGTCCACATCCGTGCCAAGTCCGCGTTTTTTGGAAAAGAGAATACTGTTACGTAGTGTTCTTTATTATTAATGTAGTTTGATTTGCAACCGGGTACGCAACATCGATGTGGCATCTGTAATAAATCATAAAAATATTTCCATTAGTGTTATTTTTGATTACAGTAATTAATTAGGTTGTAAGACAAGTTAATATATGTCTTGTTTTTTATTAGAAAAGAATATTCAGCTAGTTTTTTTTATTTAGAATTTACTATACTAATCGCTGTTGTCCAAAAGTTTTAGACATAATACAATTAGAAATTGGCATTTGTTATTGTTTATCTTTTTGTTTTTTCCTTTCATCTATAGGCGATTTTTTATTATTTAAAATTAGTGGCAAAGGCATCATTGAGTTTCACCAACAAATGGAATATAATTTAATATAAAAAAGATTCTTCCAATTCGGTGAAACTCAATGCTGCCTTTTACATGCATTAAAACGTTTACCACTAATTTTAAATAATAAAAAAATGCCTATTGATGAAAGGAAAAAACAAAAAGACAAACAATAACAAATGCCTTTTTTTAATTGTATTATGTCTAAAAAATTTTAACTTGTTCTGAAGAAGCTAAATATATTAGCGTAACGTTAAATGTTGTTTCTATTTCTGGTTAATATGTTAAAATTTGTTTGGACTCGACTAAACAACAACGACTAGTATAGTAAATTCTAAAAAAATTAGCTGAAAATTCTCTTTTAATGAAAAACAAGACATATATTGAGTTGTGATTCAATCTAAATTATTTCCATTAGTATTTTTATAATATATTATTCTTGTGATTATTATTACATTTATTTTAATATCATGTTTACATACAAAATTTTGAACGGAACAGAATGCTAAACCAATATCTATTTCTAGGTATTTTAAAGAATCGTTACGTAATGTTTAAATCAGGTTTATACTACAATAATAATAATAATATATGTGTATAAAATAGATATCTGTCATTAATACATACCTTAAAGCTTGAAATGACACTTAGATTTTATGAAGTACTGCAAATATACGAAGAGAACAAAACGTTTTTACTCTGCACTTAACTGGTTAGTTCCTTGCACTGAAGAAAATTTTAAGCAGTTATCCATTTTATATTGAAAAATGGGTCATAATAAATATGTTTTTCATACTGCTTAAGTACCTTTACTATGACTAATCATGCACTTAATATTACTGCAACAATTTCAATTATATTTTAATAGTAGTGTGGTATTTACCATTCTATTCTCCGATAATAATCGTTTTCCATTAACTAAATCTCTACAGTTAATGGTAAAGCTAATTAGGGTATTGGAGAATTAAATTATTTTGAAGTTTTAACTAAGAAATTCTAACTACAATTTCTATAAATTGCATGTTAATGTATAGTATCAGAATTTCCCTACTTTTATTTTGACTAAATGAATTACAAATATACATACTTATAAATAATCATGACCTGCTTCTAATTTTCGATCGTAATGGTGTATGATAGTTATAGAAATGATTTACAATCACTAAAATTCATATTTACAATATTTGCAGCAGGTTTATTACATTTATTGTGCGAAAATACGCTGTTTCCAATGGGCGCGCAATGGTGTCGTATGACCACTATTTTGCAGGCGTTCGGCAATGAGACGGCCTGGTACACTATAGGAGGCCTTGGTATATCCCTATTTCTGAGTACATGGTTTAATTTGCCAAAGGCTGCTCATGCTAGTCGTATTCTACGCTTTATCTCACCTGTCTGATTTGCTTTACCTATTTTTATGGTATGCCCTAAATATATATATTCTTCTACGTTTTCCAAGATCAAGTTATCTATATTTATATTTTCTTCAGCATTACTCATTACTTTGGTCTTAGAGAAGTTCATTTTTAAACCCACCTTTTTTGACGCTGCATTTAGTTGTTCTAGCATGTCTGTCAGTTCTTGAATGTCACTACTTATTAGAACAATATCATCGGCAAAACGCAAGTGGCTCAAATAGGACCCATCGATGTTGATGCCTTTGGTCTCCCATGACAATGACTTGAAGATGTTCTCTAGCGCCAGGGAAAATAGCTTTGGAGATATAGGATCTCCTTGACGCACACCTCTATTGATCTTAATTTTATCGGTCACTAGGTCTTCGTTTATTTTAACTGTAAGGGAAGATAGACGGTCGACCTTACCTTTTGGCGAAAGTTATATTTGATATTTTGCCGGCTGGTAACTATCGGCCTAATTGGGCTAGCTCGCCGCGAGGGTCGCAGGGTTCCAACTATGCTGAAAAGAACACTATACGAAATACGAAGAGAATGGGCGCCAGGTCCTAGACTCAGATCCAATTCCTTGTGCCGGACCTTACACAAGGTCGAGGATAAAAACCAGCAAGTCAAAAATAAACAAACCAACAACCAAAGAATAGATCACAGCTTTATTTTAAATAAATCGGTGCGTACTATAGTGCCAGAAATACCCACACACAAAAGCAAGTACAACAATAAATATATATATATCAAGGCAAGCTACGACAAAACAAACACTTTAAAATAATTAGTTGGGTGCGGCATAAGTAATTAAAATTGTATCACCCTGTAACGGCGTTTCGCGAATAGGAAGGAAGCGTTAACAATAATCTAGCAAAATAAATAATTAGTCTGCACGCATCCCGTGAGGCAGGGCGTGGCAGAAGAGAGCTATCCAAGCAATCAGCTGACGTCTAACCCCGAGTGCCAGCTCAAAATGACTAAATTAGTACTCAAAATTTCTACGAAGCGAAAACACTGACGAGTATATATGGCCATATAAATTCTAGGTTGTTTTCTATTGCAAAGACATCAAGTAAGTCAATGAACGCTCCAAAATCTACTTGAATATGCCCCTTTACATTGTTAAACATATTTAAAATCGCGCAAACAAATCACGGAAGCTTGAAATTGAACAAAAGGGTCCCGCGTTCGGTTCCCTAGACACAGCCGTTAATTTAATACTAATAAGATTAAGTTTACGTACAAGCAAATGGCAGATACTAAACTACGTAATTTAAGGGTGAGTTTACCGCAGCCCCGGCCGGCTAACACGTCGAGCACGTACTACCGGGTAAGTAAATCAATCTAAACAAATAGCTAATTACGCAAATAAAGCACACAGAGCATAATACACAAAATACCATAATTGAAATTCTAAAAAGGCATATCTACAAACCAAATCGGCAGACAATACATAAGTAACTAAATTGCTCTAAAAACCTCTCAGGTACCCACGGCACGTGGTGCAGAGCTGGTGGACGAAGCAACCAGGAGGTGGCCTCTCAACGGGCAGCAGACGAGCTTCGATAGTTGCAATGAGGCGACCGCAGGGGATGAGCGGCACGCCGGTTTGGCGTGGCTCCAGCAGTCCCAGGTAGAATAAACCACACTAAAACTCCAAGCGATAACACCCAGTTCGCAGGACGCAGAGGTAAAATCCAATTTCCATGGCGTACAAATAAAGCCCATTTTCATGGCATAGAAAAGTTAACGCATTTCCAAGGCGTAGAATAGTTGGCTATAAATTACAAATTTCCAGATAAGCAACCACGCTGACGAAAAGAAATCGTAACAAACCTGCGAATGGTGACGAACAGCCTAACGCTCCATTCGATCGAGAAGAGCCCATTCCAAAACCGCAACAAAAGCGAACGAACGCTGGCAGCAACTCCCAACGGCTTCCAGAACGTTCCAAAGGGCGCCTTGCCTCCAAAAATCCCTCAAAACGACGAGGACGGCTATAACCAAAGCCAGAGAAGCAAAAGGTTCCCAGGGCACAAACTTCAACGATCGAAGCAATGGAAAAGAATGGAATGCAAATTGGCCAGAGCAATTCACGATCCCAGGTTATCAATGTCAAAGTCAAATTCGAAAAAAGGAAGAAAAACTATAGGTGCAGGTTGTATGTGCAGAACTGATAACAAAGTGTTCCTTTTAATTCAAAATCGAGGCTGAAGGTATTTGGGTTGCCTAACTATAGATAAAGTACTGTATATTTAGAGAATAAAAGTAAATTGCCAAATCTGACTAATTATTTCAATTAATAAGTAGGAAAATGTCAAAATGAGCGTAACATAACGTGAGAAGTGGCATTTCCATACACATATTTTAAGAGACTAGATTATCGAGAATCAATTCTAGCTTGGTCCATTGCTTGCAAGAAAGCCCATGTTTCAACAGAATCGAATGCTTTATGAAAATCTATGAATACTAAGTGAAGGGGTATATTATATTCGGTTGTTTTTTCTATTAATGTTCGTATCGTTTGTAAGTGTTCAATGGTACTGAACCCTTTCCGAAACCCCGCTTGTTCCACCGGTTGGTAAGCATCGAATTTGTTTGTTAGTCTGTTGGTAACGATCTTGGTTAGGAGCTTATATAGATGTGATAACAGGCTGATTGGACGATAGTTTTCTATATTGGCATTATCGCCTTTTTTGAAAAGCAGGATGACTTCTGCATTTTGCCATGAATCTGGGATTCTTCCTTCTCTAAGACATTTATTAAGAAGTGTTCGTAATGCATCTTCTATAATAGCTCCTCCCATTTTTAGCATTTCACAAGTGATTTGGTCTTCCCCTGGACATTTATTGTTCTTCATTTGCTTAAGTGTTGTACGTATTTCTTGGTTTGTGATTTCGGGAATATCTTCCAACGTTACAGATAAGAGTGTTAGATATTCTTGGATCAGGTTCAATGGAAGTGTAAATATGAGTATAAAAATCTTTAATACGTGCAGCTATGTCTTTGTTGTTAGTAATTAAGTTACCTTGTTGATCTTTTATTTTTGTAATTTTATGTCTACCTGGGGATAGTTTTGACTTTAAGATTTTCATATTTGCATTGTTTTCTATGGTCGTCTTAATTGTTTTGGTGTTATATGATCGAATATCCTTCCTCACTTCTTTGTTAATTCTTTTGTTAAGTTCTTGATATTCTGCTGCATCTCTGGAAGTTTTTCTTCTTTGATCTATAAGTTTTAGTGTGTTTGGTTGCAGTTTGTGATCTTTTTTGTTTCCGACTTTGCTGCAGATTTTCTTTGTAGCAATGCGGATATGAGCAGTAATTTTTTCATTTAATACATTGATCTCCATTTTATCCAAAGCGTTAACTGATTTCAGTTTCTTTTTTAGTTCCTTCTGATATTCTTCCTTGTTCCGATTAAGTTCTTCAATGGTGGGAAACTTATATTTATGAATCAATTTGTTTCTTTCAGCTTTAAGATTGAAAGTGAATGATGCTCTTACCAGCCTGTGGTCGCTACCCGTGTGAAACCGGTTTAATACTGAGACATCTGTGCAGATTTTTTTGTTGTTAGCGACTATGTAATCTATCTCGTTTTTCGTCTTGCCATCCGGACTTTTCCATGTCCACCCTCTGCTTGGGTTTTTTGAAAAAGGTGTTAAGGCAGTATAAGTTCTCTTTGTTTAAATAGTTCACTAGCATATCACCACGTTGATTTCTGATACCCAAGCCAAAATTTCCAATATTTCTTGAATCCGTTTCACATTTCTGACCGATTTTAGCGTTAAAGTCACCGCTGATGATCTTATAGTGGCTTTTCTCTAATTCCATTGCTTTGGATAAATCTTCAAGGAATGTTTCCATCTCTTCGTCTTCCGATTTACTTGTAGGTGCGTATCCATGTATTAGCTGTACACTATATCTCTTATTCAATCTGAGTACTATATAGATAACTCTGTCAGAAATGGAATGAAATTTAGTTACTAAATGGCCCACTTTTTTATTGACCAAGAAGGCAACACCTCCCTGTCCACTATTGTTATCATTATTTTTTTGGTATAATGTATGGCCTGATTTCAAAACGGTAGCTTTCTCGCCTGACAATCGGGTTTCACAAAGCCCCAAAACATCCCATTTAATATGTTTGAGTTCTTCCTCTAGTTTAATGAGGTAGTTCAGTGCACTCATAGTTCTGATGTTGTATGTTGCTACTTGGATTTTTGTTTTAGTAGACTTTTGTCGATTTAGTTTAATCGAGTTAATCGAATTTTTGCATCTCTCAGAATCCGAATTGATGCAGACTGATCTAGCATCAGTGTGAGACTTCGTGTATTCTACACTACTCACCTGGGATTTTATTTTAAAATTCGACGTTTCTGCATAAATACTAAGAAAGGTTTATGGCATTTAAAACGCCACGCTTGCCGAGCGTATTGGCGAGTGGGTGATATAGGAAGGATAAAGTAGATCGTGGGTAGGATTTAGGATTAAGGTGGGGGACACGATTTCCTCTTGGTTGTGGAGGTAGAGGAGCATCGAGGCTCGCTTGGGCAGGGTCGCTTCCCTGAAGCAGACATGTCCTTTACTCTGATTGTAGAGGAGTGTCTACCCGCTACCGCTACGTTTCTAATAATTTAAATAAATTCCGTTACCGGAGGGATTTGAACAGCGGCGCTTCCGACTGCGAACAAATGCTACAGACTAATTCCTTACTACTCTACAGAGAACTGTTGGTATCGTCGGGTTTCAGCTGGTTTAACCTTCACGCCGGGCATGTCTTAAGAAAATTAATTATATTTTTTACATCAATAAACCAATGCAGATAATTCTTTCACTAAACATTTCTTTATTCATTTTTAAATATATCAAACGCAGGATGTATATATTTATGTGCAATACTTTTTACGATATACGTCGATGCCTGGCCCAAATATGCGTTTCGTGTCTATTTCAAGGTTTGGAATTTACGTATTTATGCGGCTCGTGGCCTAAAAATCGAAGGATAAAAGAGGCAACATCTTAACACTTGCTTATGCAAATTAAAGCAATTATCAAATTTAAAAAATTACCGGGGAGGGATTTGATCAACATCATCTGCGGATACAATTGTCGATAATTAGATAGATTTAACTGCGCTACGAAGGCTCGCTGATGTGTGCGACGCGCGGGTGTATTTAAGCGAAGGGTGTTATTGTGGAAACTTTTGAAATTTTTTGCGACCTTATCTTGTATTTGTTAGATTCTATTTTCGTCAAATGTAAGGCCTTATCTATGTGCAAATTACTACTTTAATCTATTTCCCACTTAACACAAATATAAACAAAATTTTATTTTTTTTAAGGTGCTCGCCTTGTATATATTTGTATGAAATTGTACCGGTTTCATTCCAGATATCTTATATTATAAGAGCCGATTCTGGCCGTCCAGGCGTAAGCAGGCGCGCGCACACGCTGCATGAACGGCCTGCATACTAGCAAGTGGGGCGCGCGCACGAATGGCAAGACCGCATTTGTATTGTTAACGTTGGCAAGGCCGGACGTCGGCTGGTCACCCGCCTAAACAAGCATTTTTATTGTTAACCATTTCTTTACGCTGGCTGGGCCAGACGTAGACTGGCCAACGAATTCTAGTCTTATATTATAAGAGCTGATGTCGGTCGCCGGCCGACCGACCGAAAGCAAGTGGCGCGCAGCATGAACGCGCACAAGTGGAGACGCAGCAAGCATTTGTATTGTTAACGCTGGCAGGGCCGGACGTAGGCTGGCTGCCGCCTTAAGCAAGCATTTTTATTGTTAACCGTTTCTTTACGCTGGCAGGGCCAGACGTAGGCTGGCCAACGCGTTCTAGTATATACCGGGTGTCCGTTCTCAAAGTCGAACATAGGCGATTAACATTGTATTGAACGTTTTTGCCGATTCCTGCTCGCAAATTACATTTACAGGGCAGGTAATGGTACCAATGGAAAGATAAAATTGTTACGCATCAAATGATACCAATACTAATATCCAAGATGCGACTTTTATTTTAAAATACTAATTTAAATATGTCATGTCCTGCTTTTCAGGTTCGATAGCATTTGTCAAAAAAATGGTAATTAGCTGGCGTAAATCAAGTATTTTCTGTCAACGTCTTTTAAAATTATCTACAGAAAAATTTATTATTTCAATGAAGAACGAGTGAATGCACTAATGTTAATTGCCTATGTTCGACTTTGAAAATGGACACCCGGTATAATATGTATGCAAAATATCGTCTTCTTCCGACAAATACTTTTTGAGCTATACTGCCAACAGACAGACAGACGGAATTGAGAAAACCTGTTTTTCGTCATCTAGGCACTCTGAAATGTGAAGATCTGAAGAAATCTTGGAAGGTGATTTTTTCGCGATTACAATACTTCCTTCGTTTTTTAGACGAGGGAAGTAAAAATTGAGCGTACCATAAAGTATAGTTGATTTCATTTCTATAGGACTTGCGGTAGGCCTTGATTTAACTTCTTGGTAGTGTAGACCACCTAGTTACATTTAAAAATTTACTAACTGATGTTGATAGACGTCTATTTAATTAGGAGAAATTAACTAGTGTGGCATTTTATTTGCTTATTAACCAAAAGAAGTCAGAAATAATTATTTGATAAATAAATAACAACTTAGCTTGCTTGTAAAACAAAATTGCAAGATATTCCTGTCTGAAATAATTCTAATCTATCAAAATGTTAAATGTCATTTTGACTGTAAAAAATTAGTTAAATCACGGCCTACTGCAAGTCCTATAGAAATTAAAACAAATATACTGTTTTTTTATAAACAATAAACTCATTGAGATCGGATTTTAAAAATGGTCAAGTCCGAATTTCGAATGTAATAATTGATATTCAATTATACGAGGCTTGTTCAATTGAAACCCATCTTTGGTCAGGTTAGCCTTGGAAACAATTGTAATCACTCAACTGACGTTTTGCAATGTTAGTTGTGTTTGTAAACGTCACACTGATTAGTTCCTATCATTTGTATTTGACAGCGATTTTCACGACAATGCTCGGCCTCATGTTGCCAAAGTAGTGAAAGAAAATCTACAACGAAAGAAATGGAGGATATTAGAGCATCCACCCTATAGTCCCGATTTATCGCCCTGCGATTTTCACATCTTTGGGCTACTGAAAAAGGCGTTAAAAGGTAATCGTTTTCAGTCGGACGAAGAAGTACAAAATGCCGTAAAAGAATTCTTCAAGCAGCAGCCACAAGAATTCTTTAAGCAGGGTATACATCGGTTGGTGAAACAATGGGATATGTGCATTAATTGTAGTGGTAATTATTTGTAAATATAATTGCCAATAAATTTTTTCTGGACCAAAGATGGATTTCAATTGAACAAGCCTCGTACATTACTAAAATATAATTTTACATTTATTGTTTAAGAAGAATTTTAATTATTCCTAAAGCTTCTGGGGGGTGTCCCGACACCCATATCACCCCCATAGTTACGCCACTGCCATGAGTAAAGAAATTAAGTAATGTAAAAACTGAACAGGAGAATAACAATTTTGTGTTTACTTGTCAAATTTTTTATTCATTTATGTGGTTTATAACGGATATTCAGATTTGTTTTATTCATCGATTATCAAAATTTAAAGCCTTTCAGTTGGTATTGTCACAGAAATATAGTCTGGTTTTTGCAACATAAACCACATGAAATTTAATCTTTTGAATGGCCATGTCCACGTTAGTATAAAATTCTGCTGGTAGCGCGTTATTACTCTCTTTGTTTGTTATTTAAAATTTTGATTTCAACAAAGTTGCCAAGCATACTATTTTTTTTTATAATTTCTGGTCAGCCTATGTTTGCCAATCGCACAGTTTTCATTAAAATGCAGAAATATCCATGGACTAGTTAAAGAGGCTTAATCTCTCCAGCTGTACATAGGTATCGCATTGCACAGGTTGAACAAATA